>CM049865.1:55523413-55530913 GCA_027474115.1 Schizopygopsis malacanthus
GGGGCCTCGTTTATAAAGTGGGCGTACGCTCAGATTTGATCGTAGAGCGTGCGTACAGGTCTATGTTACTTACGATCAAAGTTACTTATTGAGTTACTTATTGAGTAACTAAGTTACTTATTGAGTAACTAAGTTACTAATTGAGCTACTTATTGAGAAACTAAGATACTTATTGAGTTACTTATTGAGTAACTAAGTTACTAATTGAGTTACTTATTGAGTAACTAAGTTACTTATTGAATTAATTATTGAGTAACTAAGTTACTAATTTAGTTACTTATTGAGTAACTAAGTTACTTATTGACTTACTTATTGAGTAACTAAGTTACTAATTGAGCTACTTATTGAGTAACTAAGTTACTTATTGAGTTACTTATTGAGTAACTAAGTTACTAATTGAGTTACTTATTGAGAAACTAAGTTACTTATTGAGTTACTTATTGAGTAACTAAGTTACTAATTGAGTTACGTATTGAGTAACTAAGTTACTAATTGAGTTACTTATTGAGTAACTAAGTTACTTATTGAATTAATTATTGAGTAACTAAGTTACTAATTTAGTTACTTATTGAGTAACTAAGTTACTTATTGACTTACTTATTGAGTAACTAAGTTACTAATTGAGCTACTTATTGAGTAACTAAGTTACTTATTGAGTTACTTATTGAGTAACTAAGTTACTAATTGAGTTACTTATTAAATAACTAAGTTACTTATTGAGTTACTTATTGAGTAACTAAGTTACTAATTGAGTTACTAATTGAGTAACTAAGTTACTTATTGAGTTACTTGAGTAACTAAGTTACTAATTGAGTAACTAAGTTACTAATTGAGTAACTAAGTTACTTTTCAGACAGAGTAATAAGTAATTTACATATAATATTGATAATGTAATTAGTAATAGTAATTAATTACTTTTTGAAAGTAACTTACCCAACACTGCTTGAGAGATGATCGTAAGATTAAATTTAGGATGTTTTTTGCGCAATATTGTATAAATGTGGCCCCAGATCTCTGATTCAGGGCGTTTCGGCGGTTTCTCTCCTCCACGGATCTCTGTAGCGGTTGAAGCTCAGCACCTGACAGTGAAACTCCGTTAGCGCTCGCGGCATCGGCGACACCTCCTGCCATTCGGACCGTCCGCTGTCGTACACCTGCACCTCGTCCGTGATCTCATCCGGCGAATAATCGCCGCCTAGAATGTAGATCTTATCCCGCACACCGATGGCGCCCGCGTTGAATCCAGCGCACTCGAACGAATCTTCGCCCTTCCAAAAGCAACTATCGGGACAGAAGCTGTAGACTTTATACGTAGAAAGATCGCACAGATACAGCGTGTCGTTGATGGACACGGATTTGACGAGCGTGGCGTGGAAGTACTGGCCGAACTCTGTCACTAGTTGGGTCCACTGATCCGTAACGGTGTCGTAGCGGAAGAAGCAGTCGAGCAAAGGATTGAAAGCTTCGGTAATCTCAATCTCGGATCCGAGCGTGTAAATGATGTCTCCGCATGCGCTCGCTTCCGGAAAGTAGATTCCTTTGGGAAGAGGGCTGACGGATGTCCAAACGCCGCTTAGAGGATCAAAGTACTCAACGTCTAGAATGCTACAAGCGTTGTGTGTTTTCCCGCCGATCACGTAAATGCGATTTAGAGCGGTGACGGATGCATGCATCGTCCGCGGGTTGTGCATGCGCAGAGCTGGTGTGTAGCTGCGCGCGACGGGACAGTAGCACCAGACTTCGTCTGTCGCGTCGTGCTGATGCGCAGCGATGTGCAGGCGAATAGTGCGACGACATTCGCCGAGGCATCCACCAATGATGAAGAGCTTTTCTCCGAAACTGGTGAGCGATGATCCGGGCCGGTCTAAAATCTGTGCGGCATCGTTTGGAAGATCCATCCAGAGGTCTGCACCAATGTTGTAGCCAAATGCATAACGAATATCTCCGCTATCCTCTGTTTTGTGCACGAAAATATAGCTGGATGTCGTAGAAGGCCGAGCATCGCAATACAAGCCACTGAAGCGATGAACGTCCGCGAGAGCTTGTTTAATCGCGCTAATACAGCATCCATCTGCGCTCAGCAGTCGCTTGGCCTCCTCCAGCGCAGACGGACGCAGATGGTGCAGACGGACGCGTGGAAGCAGCTTCGATAGAAGGGTTTTGCGCGATTGTGGCTCGTGTCGCGTCCAGCGTAGCAGCGCATCCAGGACGCTTTCTTCATCTGGGACGTTGAGTGCGTCCGAGGACAGGCAGCGCTCTAAGATGCAAGCTGGCATCTCTAGAAAGTCTGAAGCGGAGGAAAGTGCGTGGAAGTTTTCCGTGATGAAGTCGGTTGCGCGGCGCAGGAGACGCGAGGAGCCATAGCCCTCGGCGAGCGCTAACAGCTGCAGGCAGTTGGAGAGATCCAGCGTTTGGACCAAGAAGTCACTGCAAGCACGAGAGATGAAGCCCACCTGAGTGAAGGAACGACAGAAGACATGATAAAGCTGTATACATCTAAAAAAAAAAAATGGTGAAAAAGTTTTTTCTTGTAACTTATTTCAAAAAGTGACAAGTTCATATATTTTAGATTCATTACATGTAAAGTAAAACACTTCAAAAGTAATTTGAGCTTACAGCTAATGAAAGTCAAAAATCAGTATCTCAAAATATTAGAATAAATTACCATCCATCCATACAGTATACATTGGGGTGTCTCTTGCTCTATGAAAGCACAATAATGGGGAACTGACTTGGCAATGGTCCAGAAGACGATCATTGACACCCCCCATAAAGAGAGTAAGTCAAAGAGGGTCATTACTGAAATGGGGGGGGGGGGCTGTTCAAAGAGTGCTGTATCAAAGCATGTTAAATGCAAAGTTGACTGGAAGGAGGAAAATGTGCACAAGCAACAGCTTGAGAATACAGTCAAGCAAAGCCGATTCAAACACTTGGGAGAGCTTCACAAGGAGATGGAGATGGAACTGAAGATGGAGTCAAGAGTCACCAAACTCAGACATCTTCAGCAGAAGAGCCGCTTCTGAACCAGAAACATCGTCAGAAGCATCTTACCTGGACTACCTGTAGCTCAGTGCTCCAAAGTCTTCTTTTCAGACGAAAGTAAATTTGGCATTTCATTTGTAAATCAGAGTCTGGAGGACGAGTAGAGAGACACAGAATCCATGATGCTTGAAGTCCAGTGTGACGTTTCCACAGTCAGTGATGATGATGATGTCCGCTGGTGTTGGTCCACTGTGTCTTCTGAAGCCCACAGTCAACACAGCCATCTACCAGGACATTTTAAAGCACTTCATGCTTCCTTCTGCTGACCAGCTTTATGGAGATGATGACCTGCCCACGCTGCCAAAGGTACCAAACGCTGGCTCAATGACCATGTGTTACTGTGCTTGACTGGCCAGCAAACTCATCTGACCTGAACCCCATAGAGACTCTAGATGAGAGACACCAGACCCAGCAATGCAGATGACCTGAAGACCATAAAGACTCTAGATGAGAGACACCAGACCCAACAGTGCAGATGACCTGAACCCTATAGAGACTCTAGATGAGAGACACCAGACCCAACAGTGCAGATGACCTGAACCCCATAAAGACTCTAGATGAGAGACACCAGACCCAGCGATGTAGATGACCTGAACCCTATAGAGACTCTAGATGAGAGACACCAGACCCAGCGAGCTAGATGACCTGAACCCTATAGAGACTCTAGATGAGAGACACCAGACCCAACAGTGCAGATGACCTGAACCCCATAAAGACTCTAGATGAGAGACACCAGACCCAACAGTGCAGATGACCTGAACCCTATAAAGACTCTAGATGAGAGACACTAGGCCCAACAGTGCAGATGACCTGAAGACCATAAAGACTCTAGATGAGAGACACTAGACCCAACAGTGCAGATGACCTGAAGACCATAAAGACTCTAGATGAGAGACACCAGACCCAACAGTGCAGATGACCTGAAGACCATAAAGACTCTAGATGAGAGACACTAGACCCAACAGTGCAGATGACCTGAAGACCATAAAGACTCTAGATGAGAGACACCAGACCCAACAGTGTAGATGACCTGAACCCTATAGAGACTCTAGATGAGAGACACCAGACCCAGCGATGCAAATGACCTGAACCCTATAGAGACTCTAGATGAGAGACACCAGACCCAACAGTGCAGATGACCTGAACCCTATAGAGACTCTAGATGAGAGACACTAGGCCCAGCGATGCAAATGACCTGAACCCTATAGAGACTCTAGATGAGAGTCACCAGACCCAGCGATGCAGATGACCTGAAGACCATAAAGACTCTAGATGAGAGACACCAGATCCAACAATACAGATGACCTGAACCCCATAAAGACTCTAGATGAGAGACACTAGACCCAGCGATGCAAATGACCTGAACCCTATAGAGACTCTAGATGAGAGTCACCAGACCCAGCGATGCAGATGACCTGAAGACCATAAAGACTCTAGATGAGAGACACCAGACCCAACAATACAGATGACCTGAACCCTATAGAGACTCTAGATGAGAGACACCAGACCCAGCGATGTAGATGACCTGAACCCTATAGAGACTCTAGATGAGAGACACTAGACCCAACAGTGCAGATGACCTGAACCCTATAGAGACTCTAGATGAGAGACACCAGACCCAACAGTGCAGATGACCTGAACCCCATAAAGACTCTAGATGAGAGACACCAGACCCAGCGATGTAGATGACCTGAACCCTATAGAGACTCTAGATGAGAGACACCAGACCCAGCGAGCTAGATGACCTGAACCCTATAGAGACTCTAGATGAGAGACACCAGACCCAACAGTGCAGATGACCTGAACCCCATAAAGACTCTAGATGAGAGACACCAGACCCAACAGTGCAGATGACCTGAACCCTATAAAGACTCTAGATGAGAGACACTAGGCCCAACAGTGCAGATGACCTGAAGACCATAAAGACTCTAGATGAGAGACACTAGACCCAACAGTGCAGATGACCTGAAGACCATAAAGACTCTAGATGAGAGACACCAGACCCAACAGTGCAGATGACCTGAAGACCATAAAGACTCTAGATGAGAGACACTAGACCCAACAGTGCAGATGACCTGAAGACCATAAAGACTCTAGATGAGAGACACCAGACCCAACAGTGTAGATGACCTGAACCCTATAGAGACTCTAGATGAGAGACACCAGACCCAGCGATGCAAATGACCTGAACCCTATAGAGACTCTAGATGAGAGACACCAGACCCAACAGTGCAGATGACCTGAACCCTATAGAGACTCTAGATGAGAGACACTAGGCCCAGCGATGCAAATGACCTGAACCCTATAGAGACTCTAGATGAGAGTCACCAGACCCAGCGATGCAGATGACCTGAAGACCATAAAGACTCTAGATGAGAGACACCAGATCCAACAATACAGATGACCTGAACCCCATAAAGACTCTAGATGAGAGACACTAGACCCAGCGATGCAAATGACCTGAACCCTATAGAGACTCTAGATGAGAGTCACCAGACCCAGCGATGCAGATGACCTGAAGACCATAAAGACTCTAGATGAGAGACACCAGACCCAACAATACAGATGACCTGAACCCTATAGAGACTCTAGATGAGAGACACCAGACCCAGCGATGTAGATGACCTGAACCCTATAGAGACTCTAGATGAGAGACACTAGACCCAACAGTGCAGATGACCTGAACCCTATAGAGACTCTAGATGAGAGACACTAGACCCAGCGATGCAGATGACCTGAAGACCATAAAGACTCTAGATGAGAGACACCAGACCCAACAATACAGATGACCTGAACCCTATAGAGACTCTAGATGAGAGAGACTAGACCCAGCGATGCAGATGACCTGAACCCTATAGAGACTCTAGATGAGAGACACTAGACCCAGCGATGTAGATGACCTGAAGACCATAAAGACTCTAGATGAGAGACACCAGACCCAGCGATGTAGATGACCTGAACCCTATAGAGACTCTAGATGAGAGACACTAGACCCAGCGATGCAGATGACCTGAACCCTATAGAGACTCTAGATGAGAGACACTAGACCCAGCGATGCAGATGACCTGAAGACCATAAAGACTCTAGATGAGAGACACCAGACCCAGCGATGTAGATGACCTGAACCCTATAGAGACTCTAGATGAGAGACACTAGACCCAGCGATGTAGATGACCTGAAGCCCATAAAGACCAGCGATGCAGATGACCTGAAGACCATAAAGACTCTAGATGAGAGACACCAGACCCAACAATACAGATGACCTGAACCCTATAGAGACTCTAGATGAGAGACACCAGACCCAGCGATGTAGATGACCTGAACCCTATAGAGACTCTAGATGAGAGACACTAGACCCAGCGATGTAGATGACCTGAAGACCATAAAGACTCTAGATGAGAGACACCAGACCCAACAATACAGATGACCTGAACCCTATAGAGACTCTAGATGAGAGACACTAGACCCAGCGATGCAGATGACCTGAAGCCCATAAAGACTCTAGATGAGAGACACTAGACCCAGCGATGCAGATGACCTGAAGACCATAAAGACTCTAGATGAGAGACACCAGACCCAACAATACAGATGACCTGAACCCTATAGAGACTCTAGATGAGAGACACTAGACCCAGCGATGTAGATGGCCTGAAGCCCATAAAGACTCTAGATGAGAGACACTAGACCCAGCGATGCAGATGATCTGAAGACCATAAAGACTCTAGATGAGAGACACCAGACCCAGCGATGTAGATGACCTGAACCCTATAGAGACTCTAGATGAGAGACACTAGACCCAGCGATGCAGATGACCTGAACCCTATAGAGACTCTAGATGAGAGACACTAGACCCAGCGATGCAGATGACCTAAAGACCATAAAGACTCTAGATGAGAGACACCAGACCCAGCGATGTAGATGACCTGAACCCTATAGAGACTCTAGATGAGAGACACCAGACCCAGCGATGTAGATGACCTGAAGCCCATAAAGACTCTAGATGAGAGACACCAGACCCAACAATACAGATGACCTGAACCCTATAGAGACTCTAGATGAGAGACACCAGACCCAGCGATGTAGATGACCTGAACCCTATAGAGACTCTAGATGAGAGACACCAGACCCAGCGACGTAGATGACCTGAAGCCCATAAAGAGTCTAGATGAGAGACACTAGACCCAGCGATGCAGATGACCTGAACCCTATAGAGACTCTAGATGAGAGACACCAGACCCAGCGATGTAGATGACCTGAACCCTATAGAGACTCTAGATGAGAGACACTAGACCCAGCGATGCAGATGACCTGAACCCTATAGAGACTCTAGATGAGAGACACTAGACCCAGCGATGCAGATGACCTAAAGACCATAAAGACTCTAGATGAGAGACACCAGACCCAGCGATGTAGATGACCTGAACCCTATAGAGACTCTAGATGAGAGACACCAGACCC
>CM049865.1:55535913-55563413 GCA_027474115.1 Schizopygopsis malacanthus
CTGCTAACACGCCAACCCTAACTCTTAACTAGTCCTAAAATCAAAGCGAAATTATTGTTTGATATGAATTCAACAAAAATGATGAAACTCAATCAAACGAGCCTGGATTCATAATTCAGACCTTTACAGTCATATTAGTGATGATTATCGCCGTTATGACAGTGCATGAATGTAAAGTACCTCAGCTGATCGGTCCAAGCATCCCTCGATCACACATCAGACACATCTGCTCCGTGTGCATATGGCTTTATGCATATAACAGCTTCAAGAGATGATTGACAGGCCTGGACAGCGCTCCGGCTACACTGCGCATGCGCGATGACGCGCACGGAAGACGCGCTGCGGGTTTGTTTTATTATTTTATTATCACTGTATTAAACCTTTAAAGAACAAACAGACATCGTCATATTTCCAATTTCGAAAACAATAATAAAATAAACGTTATAATAATAGCCTACTAAAAGCGCATTATTTCAGTCAAAACAAGTATTAAAATAACTCTAAAATATTTTTTTATTCTGTAAAACAAGGAGAAACTTTAAAAAATCTACAGAAACTTTGCTACAATCAACATATCATTGCACAGAAATTCAATCTCGTACTGCAGGACTGTTATTATTATTATTATGTATTCACTTATTATTATTTGTTTGCGTCATTCATTCATTACCTGCAGAAATGCACAAGTTGGAGGTAACATCTTCAAATTATGCGATAGTGATTGTACATTACTCAAAACTAAGGCAATATTTTGCACATCCACTGATTTCCCGTGAAGTTGGGGGCTAGTTGTCACACAGAGGTCTTTTAATCTTGAGTTAATATGACCCTGGAGCACTAAACCAGTCATAAGGGTCCATTTTGTGAAATTGAGATGTATGCATCATCTGAAAGCTGAATAAATAATATTTCCATTGATGTATGGTTTGGACAATATTTGAAAATCTGGAATCTGAGGGTGCAAAAACATCTGAATATTGAGAAAATCATTTTTAAAGTTGTTCAAATTAAGTTATTAGCAATGCATATTAATAACAAAAAATTAAGTTTTGTCAGTTCGGACCGCGGAGCGCGAATCAGATGAGCTTTATTTGTCACACACAATTATACAGAGTATAATGTGTTCTCTGCATTTAACCCATCCAAGTGCACACACACCTGGAGCAGTCGGGGGTTCGGTGCCTTGCTCAAGGGTCTCACCTCAGTCGTGGACACTTCCTGCCGGAGCCGGGATTCGAACCCACAACCTCGGGTTTCAAGTCCAACGCTCTATCCATTAGGCCACGACTGCCCTTTAACTCTCTCACACACACACACTCTCTCTCTCATGTGCGCTTTTAATGAAATGAAGACTCCAAGCTTCTTAACTGCAATTTATTGTAAAAATGAAATCAAGGGGAAACTCAGGTGTGTGTGTGTGTTCACTGTGACGTCGCCATGATGCTGGACACACCTGTGGACACCACAGAACATCATCATCATCATGAGAAACACTGGATGAAACGAGAAGTCGAGGTCAAGCAGACAAACTCACTCTCGAAGTCGATCTTCTCCACGATGTTCTTGGGCTTGACGCTCTCCTCCTGACTATGAATGAATATCTGTCCTTCTTCATTCTCTGTCCAGCCGTATTTATTCATCCAGACCTTCACCTGCGTGTCTGCAGGGAGATCAACATAATCAGGTGTGAGTTACACGTGTGTGTGAGAGAGTGTGTGTGAGTGTGAGTGTGAGTGTGAGTGTGAGAGTGAGAGAGAGAGCGAGAGAGAGAGTGTGTCAGAGTGTGTGTGAGAGAGAGAGAGTGTGTGTCAGAGAGAGAGAGAGAGAGAGAGAGAGAGAGAGTCAGAGTGTGTGAGAGAGAGAGAGAGAGAGAGAGAGTGTGTCAGAGTGTGTGAGAGAGAGAGTGTGTCAGAGTGTGTGAGAGAGAGAGTGTGTCAGAGTGTGTGAGAGAGAGAGTGTGTCAGAGTGTGTGAGAGAGAGAGTGTGTCAGAGTGTGTGAGAGAGAGAGAGAGAGAGAGAGTGTGTCAGAGTGTGTGAGAGAGAGAGTGTGTCAGAGTGTGTGAGAGAGAGAGTGTGTCAGAGTGTGTGAGAGAGAGAGTGTGTCAGAGTGTGTGAGAGAGAGAGAGAGAGAGAGAGAGGGAGAGTGTCAGAGTGTGTGAGAGAGAGAGTGTGTCAGAGTGTGTGAGAGAGAGAGTGTGTCAGAGTGTGTGAGAGAGAGAGAGAGGGAGAGTGTCAGAGTGTGTGAGAGAGAGAGAGAGAGAGAGAGAGTGTGTCAGAGTGTGTGAGAGAGAGAGAGAGAGTGTGTGTGAGAGAGTGTGTCAGAGTGTGTGAGAGTGTGCGTGCGTGTGTGAGCGTGCATGAGAGCGTGAGTGAGTGTGTGTGAGTGAGAGAGTGTGAGTGCATGTGTGCGTGTGTGTGTGCATGCATGCATGCGTGCGCGTGTGAGAGTGCGTGTGAGTAAGAGAGCGTGTGTGTGTGTGTGTGTGTGTGTGTGTAGGACGGCGTCTCACCCAGAGGATCTCCCAGCATCTCGCCCAGCAGCCTGTACTCGATGTTCTGATACGTGATTCCCACGACATGACAGATGACTGGAGACACAACACACACACACACAAAGCTGGAACTAATGCCTTCAACTTCACAGCACTATGAAATAAGTCACAACACAGCACCTTCATAATAAAATACACAAGCTGTGATGAGTGCAGAGGTCTCATAAACTGATGCATTTAGGTTTATATTCATTCATAAGTGTTATATACGTGAAGCACCACGCAAGTCTCAACAAATTACCCCAACTTGGATTAATAAAGCTCTAAACTATAGTTGTGTTTGAAGAGGTTTAAAAAATCTAATCACTTTTATTGTCACATCACCACAGCACAAGTGCCTTGGTGAGTGAAATTCTTATAGAATACGAATTACGAATTTGGTGTCTGAGTGTTTGTGTATCTGTATCTGAGTGTGTGTGTGTGCGCATGCGCACGGGTGTATGTCTTATTAGAGACTCGTATGATGACAAAACCCTGAAGCACTGACGCATCATAAGCAGCGCAGCTATATCAACAATACATTGTATGGGTCAAAATTATTTATTCTATGCCAAAAATCATTAGGATATTAAGATCATGTAAATTTCCTACCGTAAATATATCAACACTTAATTATTGATTAGTAATATGCATTGCTAATTTTTTTTTTTTGTTCATGCAGGAAAAAAAGTCAGAATTATGAGAGAAATATGTGTAATTCTGATATTTAACACAAAAAAACAAGCAATTCTGAAAAGAAAAGTTAAAATTATTTAAAGATATAAACAGACTTGCAAAAAAAACAAGCAAATCTGAGATAAAAAGTCTGAATTACAAGAAAGCCGGTGTTTTAAACGGGGTTCCATAGGTTTGAGTGAGCAGCGGATGATGAAACATGATAATCTATATAATATCAGTCATACAAGCATCACTCACATTTCCGCACCGAGTCCTCAAACCCTGTGATTCCATCGATGAGATCTCGGTTCTCCTCCAGACTGGCCTGAGACACACACAACATGAACACACACTGTACCTGTACGCTCTGTCCTCGGACCTAAACACCGCTTTACAGTCAGATCAAAGAGGATTCATATATATCTCAGTGTGAGGTGCCCTACAACGTCCACACAAGGATAGTTATACCAGAACATTTGACCGTTTTTGGTCCCCGAGCTTATAGATCACACAGAATTACGTTTTTTGAGAATCTAAAATGCCTAGTTTTGTGTGAGGAGTGAGTTTAGGAGAAAGAAAATACAATATAATACTATTACAAGTGTGTGTGTGTGTGTGTGTGAGAGAGTGAGAGTGTGTGTGTGAGAGAATGCGTGTGGGTGTGTGTATGTGTCTGAGTGAGTGTGTGTGAGCCAGAGTGTGTGTGTGTGTATGTGTCTGAGTGAGTGTGTGTCTGAGTGTTTGTGTATCTGTATCTGAGTGTGTGTGTGTGCGCGTGCGCACGGGTGTATGTCTGAGTGAGAGTGTGTGTGTGTGTGTGTGAGAGAGAGAGAGAGAGAGTGTGTGTGTGTGTGAGAGAGTGTGTGTGCGCGGGTGTGTGTCTGAGTGAGTGAGTGTATGTGAGTGTGTGTGAGTGTCTCAGTGTGAGTGTGTGTGTTTGTGTGCATGTGTCAGTGTGTGTGTGCATGTCAGTGTGTGAGTGAGCGTGTGTGAGTGAGCGTGAGCATGTGTGCGCGTGCGTGTGAGCGAGAGAGAGTGTGTGTTTGTATGCTTGAGTTGGTGTGTGAGCGTGTGTGTGAGCGCGTGGGTGTGTGTGTGTCTGAGTGTGTGTGCGTGCGCGTGTGATTGTGTGTGTGTGTGTGTCTGAGTGTGATTGTGTGTGTGTGTGTGTGTGAGTGAGAGAGTGTGTGAGAGAGAGTGTGTACCTTATTTAATTTTATTTCTATCGCATACTTACAATAGTCATTCATTTTGTACTACATATTTAATACGGTTTAAATATTTATTTTATTACTATTATTATTTTTATTTTTATTTCTGTTCATTCAAATGTGCACTACTTGTGAGCAGCCCAGCTGCAATTGCTTTGGCAATACAAATGTATAGTTTTTGTCATGCCAATAAAGCACACTTAAATTGAAATTGAGTGTGTGTGTGTGAGAGTGAGAGAGAGAGTGTGTGTGTGTGAGAGTGTGTGAGAGAATGCGTGTGCGCGTGGGTGTGTGTATGTGTGTGTCTGAGTGAGTGAGTGTGAGTGTGTGTGTGTGTGAGTCTCAGTGTGAGTGTGTGTGTGTGCATGTGTCAGTGTGAGTGTGTGTGCGCATGTGTGAGTGAGCGTGTGTGCGCGCGCGTCTGTACCCAGAAGCTCTGGAAGTGGCACGTCTCCAGCAGGTTCCCCAGATACAGGATCTGTCTTATCGGACGCTCCTCCTGCTGCGACACTGCAGTCAAGGAAACATCTGGACACTCTCTAAAACACTGTCAGCAGCACAACATTGATAATGTTTCTTGAGCAGCGAATCAGCATCTTCGAATGATTTCTGAAGAGCGTGAGGAGTAATGATGCTGAACGTGAAGCGCACAGTGAAGGATACGTGTGTCTGGTCGATCATGCACTTGCAGAGCGTGAAGTCTGTGTGCGGCAGGTTAGTGAGCGCTTTGAGCAGGATCTGAGCCGTGACGCTGGTCTGGAAGTATGCAGGGTTGAACTGGTACCTGATCGAGATTAAACAATATTATTAACATCGTGATAGCAAAACTGTCTGGATATTACCATGATCACATGATGATATGAATATGGGTGTAGTTCAAATATATTTAAACGTCTTATTCTAACATAAAAGGTCTTTAAAGTTATGCTTTGGAACAGTTTGAGCACGGCTCGAGTGAGACAAGCCCTAGATAGTAAGCACACTCACAGTTTGAGCACGGCTCGAGTGAGACAAGCCCTAGATAGTGAGCACACTCACAGTTTGAGCACGGCTAGAGTGAGACAAGCCCTAGATAGTGAGCACACTCACAGTTTGAGCACGGCTAGAGTGAGACAAGCCCTAGATAGTGAGCACACTCACAGTTTGAGCACGGCTAGAGTGAGACAAGCCCTAGATAGTGAGCACACTCACAGTTTGAGCACGGCTCGAGTGAGACAAGCCCTAGATAGTGAGCACACTCACAGTTTGAGAGTGAGACAAGCCCTAGATAGTGAGCACACTCACAGTTTGAGAGTGAGACAAGCCCTAGATAGTGAGCACTCACAGTTTGAGCACGGCTCGAGTGAGACAAGCCCTAGATAGTGAGCACACTCACAGTTTGAGAGTGAGACAAGCCCTAGATAGTGAGCACTCACAGTTTGAGCACGGCTCGAGTGAGACAAGCCCTAGATAGTGAGCACTCACAGTTTGAGAGTGAGACAAGCCCTAGATAGTGAGCACTCACAGTTTGAGCACGGCTCGAGTGAGACAAGCCCTAGATAGTGAGCACACTCAGTTTGAGAGTGAGACAAGCCCTAGATAGTAAGCACACTCACAGTTTGAGCACGGCTAGAGTGAGACAAGCCCTAGATAGTGAGCACACTCACAGTTTGAGCATGGCTAGAGTGAGACAAGCCCTAGATAGTGAGCACTCACAGTTTGAGCACGGCTAGAGTGAGACAAGCCCTAGATAGTGAGCACACAAAGTTTGAGCACGGCTAGAGTGAGACAAGCCCTAGATAGTGAGCACTCACAGTTTGAGCACGGCTAGAGTGAGACAAGCCCTAGATAGTGAGCACACTCAGTTTGAGATAGTGAGCACACTCACAGTTTGAGCACGGCTAGAGTGAGACAAGCCCTAGATAGTGAGCACACACAGTTTGAGCATGGCTAGAGTGAGACAAGCCCTAGATAGTGAGCACTCACAGTTTGAGCACGGCTAGAGTGAGACAAGCCCTAGATAGTGAGCACTCACAGTTTGAGCACGGCTAGAGTGAGACAAGCCCTAGATAGTGAGCACTCACAGTTTGAGCACGGCTAGAGTGAGACAAGCCCTAGATAGTGAGCACTCACAGTTTGAGCACGGCTAGAGTGAGACAAGCCCTAGATAGTGAGCACTCACAGTTTGAGCACGGCTAGAGTGAGACAAGCCCTAGATAGTGAGCACTCACAGTTTGAGCACGGCTAGAGTGAGACAAGCCCTAGATAGTGAGCACTCACAGTTTGAGCACGGCTAGGTTGGCCTCCAGGTCGTAGGCGTTCTCTCGGGCCTGAGTGTCCACGTATCGCTCCAGCGTGGACAGATTCTCCGGGTTATACCTGCAAACATTAATGATCCATCATCAGATTAATCTGGATAATTACACTACTGTCTTCTGTGGAATAAAACTCAACAATTATGATTAATAAAGTCAGAATTATGAGAAAACGACAAGCACTTCTGAGGGGAGAAAAAGTCCGAATTATGGTAAAAACGCACAATTTTTATTTTAAAGTCAGAATTATGAGAAAAAAAAGCAATTCTGAGGGGAAAAAAGTCAGAATCATGAGGAAAAAAAGCAATTATGTTGCTTAAATCAACAAAATAAACTCATTTAATGAAGATAATTAATGAGGACGAGCTGATTGTGATGTTGATCGGTTATTAATAATCATCTTCACCTGTCGATGCCCCGCAGAAGTTTGCCGACGTTCGCTCTCATCTGCTCGAATGTCGTCGCCATGGTTCCGGGTGTTTGTTTGTTATTATTTTTAATGTTAAGCGTTTATATTTGTGTTTATTTCCCAGACACTCGGAGCCTCGCGAGCGGAACCGCGGCGCGTGGAAGCGGCAGAGGACGTGACGTCATCGGAGACGTGACTCTGGAGCGCCGCCGCGCGGGTGGGCGGAGTCATCGCTACACCGCACGCGAGCTAAACAGATCATAATAAATCAACAATTATTCCAGTAATGTTCATTAAAAAAAATATCTGCTGGTGTTTAATTAAGCACATACGTCGTTCCGTTTTTCAGATTTTTTTTGTTCGATTTCCATCATTTTTTTTTATTTAATGATCGCGTAATGTTTGCAAAATTATAAAAAATTAATGTATAAAAATTCGCATAATCAGGAAAAAAATCGTTTTGAAACAATTAAAAAACCTGGACGTTTTGACAAAATTTAGAAATAATGTTTCTATAACTTAAAATTAATAATAATGTTTTTATAATATTTTCTGAACACATTAAGCGTTATTTATTATACACACATGGTGTAAATAATTCATAAATCCACTATAGTCATAGTTCATTGCATAATTGTTATAATAGATGCAGTTAGTTAATTACTTGGCAGCGATTATTGACACAAGTGCAATATTTTCTCAAAGTGATATGATATTTACACTATTGTATGCTATTTATAGACTTCTTATTGCAAATATCTGGGCTAAAGTATTATAATACATCATAAAACAGTATGCAATAATAACATAGTGAGTGTAAATGATCATTTTTATGAAATGAATGCTGCCTTATTGGGACGATAAAGCCATCTACCTAAAATATTAATAATAAAATAAGAATAAGTAGCGGTCTCTTCAAATTAATCAACTTTAGTATAAATAGACACTCCGTAATTGTTAATCATATTTAATATCTAATTATTTGAATGTTATTTTTGCGTAGTTGGGACCATTTCATATCTGTACTAGTCTAATAATTATGTCTAATATATGTACCCTAATTAATCCTGCATCTTTCATACATGCTTCAGGATCAATAAAACATGACACGTTTCTATAACAAGAGTTTAATGCGATTTATTTCAACATCACAGTCAAAGACAAGCCACAAAAGTGATATTTATGATATTTCATACGACACAGATTCGTTTAATTAAACACCTGAATGTTCTGTCGTCAAAGAAACACAAACAGCAGGATTAAATAATAATAATAATGCTTCCATGTCTGCCTGAGGAGTCGTAGAAAACACTCGTTAATGAAGGAAAATCAAGCCTATATATATATATATATTTATTTATGCGGTTAAAATTAATTTGTCTGGATTCTCCCATCAAAAGACCCAACATGTGTTATTCTGAACATCCCATAATCGCCCGAGACGTGATTTGTGACGTGAGAATGTCTTTATAAGAATCTGCAGCTTCAAAAATACGCTGAAACACGCTCGTATGAATGCATTAAAAAACTGACATCAATAATTATTAATATTGCAATAATAAAGATTTGTTGGAGAGATGCTCGTATACAAACACCGTGTTGATCGACTGCTTCACACACACACACACACACACACACACACACACACACACACACACACACACACACGCGCGCGCTCGTGTGGACGGTGCAGGGAATTCTGGGATCGGTTGGAGCGGTTTTAGCACCCTGCATGAGACGTAAAGCCCTGAATGCAGATTTCAGCCCTGACCGCCTCAACCTTCACTCATGATCGATGGACAGACCGTGTGTGAGTGTGTGTGTGTGTGTGTGTGTGAGTGTGTGTGTCAGTGAGAGAGTGTGTGTGTGTGTGTGTGTGTGAGAGAGTGTGTGTGTCAGTGAGAGAGAGAGTGTGTGTGTGTGTGTGTGTGTGTGTGTCAGTGAGAGAGAGTGTGTGTGTGTGTGTGTGTGGCCGATCGGTCACGAGCTAGTACATGCAAACAGGAAGTACCCTAAAAGTCTGTAGCCAAAAAATACCCCACCAAGACTGAACTCTAAAACTACCAACAAACACCAAGAGAGAGAGAGACAGAGACAGAGACAGAGACAGAGACAGAGAGAGAGCACGCGAGAGAGAGAGAGAGCGAGAGAGCGAGAGAGAGAGCGAGAGAGCGAGAGAGAGAGCGAGCTCAGGCTCGTTCTCCGCGGATGCGGCGCGCCAGCTGGATGTCTTTGGGCATGATGGTGACACGCTTGGCGTGGATGGCGCACAGATTAGTGTCCTCAAACAGACCCACCAGATACGCCTCGCTGGCCTCCTGCAACACACACACACACACACACACACACACGCGTCACATGACCTGAGAACAGTCTAGTAGCACTGAAATACTATTAGTGGCTCATCGGATTGGATAGTTTTTCAGATCAGCAAGAAAAATAAAAGTCAATGTAACTTTGCTTTCCATATTTTCCCCCATACATGCCCAATATTTGTGGGTAAACCATGATCTACTATTATTCAGTAGCTCAGAAATGAATACTTTTATTCATCAGGGACGCATTAAATTGATCAAAAGCGCCAGTAAAGACATTTATAATGTTACAAAAGACTTCCGTTTCTAATAAACGCTGCTCTTTTGAACTCTATTAATCTGTGAATCCTGAAAAATAAAATATATCAGTTTCCACAAAAATATTAAGTGTTTTAAACATTGATAATAATCAGAAATGTTTGTCGAGCAGTTTATTATTATGATTTCTGAAGATCATGTGACACTGAAGACTGATGCATGTTCACATAATAATATTTCCTGTGGTTTTGACTGGCTTTACTCCGCTATAAGAAGCTGTAGCAGAACGCAGTCACATGATTTGGGACGAACACACAGTGCTGTAATGTAATGACCTGCAGGGCTCCGATGGCGGCGCTCTGGAAGCGCAGGTCGGTCTTGAAGTCCTGAGCGATCTCTCGCACCAGACGCTGGAAGGGAAGTTTCCGGATCAGCAGCTCGGTGGATTTCTGGTAGCGGCGGATCTCACGCAGAGCCACGGTCCCGGGCCTACAGACACACACAGAGCGTCAGCGCTCGTCCCGCGCGCGGCTCCAGAACCAGCGCGGCTCTCGTACCTGTAGCGATGGGGCTTCTTCACTCCTCCAGTAGAGGGCGCACTCTTACGAGCCGCTTTAGTCGCCAGCTGCTTACGAGGAGCTTTTCCTCCGGTGGATTTACGTGCGGTCTGCTTCGTACGGGCCATCCTCACACACGATCACCTCAAACACAACACACACAATATTACACACTTATACGTGACCCCGGAGCACAAAACCAGTCATAAGGGTCACTATTGTGAAATTGAGATTTATGCATCATCTGAAAGCTGAATATATAATATTTCCATTGATGTATGGTTTGTTATGATCGGGCAATATTTGTAAATCTGGAATCTGAGGGTGCAAAAACATCTAAATATTGAGAAAATCATCTTTAAAGTTGTTCTTAGCAATGCATATTACTAATAAAAAATTAAGTTTTGATATATTTACGATAGGAAATTTACATGATCTTAATATCTAATGATTTTTGGCATGTATTGTTGTCCATTGCTACAAATATATCTGCTGCTTATGATGCTTTTGTGCTCCAGGGACAAAGTTACATCAAAAATATCTATAATGTATTCATTATTTTCTATTATTATTGGTGTTATTTTTAATATTAGTTTTTGTTACATCATTGTGTTTTTTCTACTCATTATAGTACTGTTGTTAGATGTATTATTTATATAAATATTTATTTATTCATTATTCAATTGTATTTATTACCCAAATGAATATTATTCAATATTAGTCCAAAATGTATTTCAAACAAAAGTATTTCAATGATTTTGTATCATTTATTTAAATTAATTAATTTGATTTATTTTAAACAAATGTAATTATGTGAATTATTGAAAGTGTGTTTATTTGAACATCTAATAATATAAAGTCGTACTGACACAATCATAAATGTTTAAACAGTAAATATGTGATATTTAGATCATAAATATATAATTCAGGGTATATTATACTATTTAACACAGTATTGCACTTTTTAAATAAGTTTTATTTCTGAGCTTTAGATAAAATGCAAAGAGTAAAAATACAATATAATGATTTTAACAATATATCAGTCGTCTGCTAATAGAAATAACGATACAATAAATAATAGTTACATAATTTGGACAACAATGTATAAGTATGAGGTAATATAATAACAATTCTAAAAGTTTAAATGTTAAAAGTCTTGTATTTAAAACTATAATCGCTGTTGTCATTCAGAAGAGCTTCGCTAAAATAATTAATAGATTAACACTAATAAGTTTTGTTTTTGATTACATGTGACACCAGTCAATCAACGGTATTTACATACGGGCGGGGCGCGCCTATCAGCGCTCAGTCTGCCAGTGAAGCCCCGCCCCCCGGGCTGATGACATAATGGCTGCTTGAAATCAGAGAGAAGAGATGAAATAGCGCTTTACAGCGTGAAGCTCAAACGACACGATTTCTGATGTATTACAGCGATACCGATCACGTTTAACTACGTACAGCGGTCGCGCGCACTTTAAGCAGTTATCTGAGAGAACTACTGCGAGCGAAAGCGCGGGAATGTGTTTATTTCATCGAAGGAAAGCGAAAGAGACGCACTTTTCTCTTCTCAGCGCGAGACGCTTTAAAAGCGATTTCAGCTCAGATGCCGCTATTCATAATAACCGACCTTAAAGTGACCGAGTCCCGTTACCGTTAACCGGGCCCAGGTGACGCGTGTGCCGGTGTGGACTCACCTGTCGCCGGTTTCTGTCGTTTTATTCCGCTGCGGCGCGTTTTAGCTGCTTGAAGAGAGTTTCTGAGGCGAAATGGCTGATAATCTCCCATCGTGCACCGCGGCTCCGTTTACCTCCAGCTCTCTCGTGAAGCCAACACGGACGTGACTTAAACTGCAGTTCATCGACTGGCCGCTGGAGGTGGGCTCCAAAAGAGAGTCTGGTACATAGGTGTAATATATTATAGTTTTTATATTACAATACATGTTTTAATGAACTCTATAGCACTGTATTGTTAGATATAGTAATTTATTATATTTAATATTTATTATTTTAATCATTTTTATTAATTTAATAATAAATACGTGTAATATATTATAGTTTTTATATTACAATACATGTTTTATTCAACTCTATAGCACTGTATTGTTAGATATAGTAATTACTTTTTTATTCTTTTAATCAGTTTTATTAATTTAATCAATATTATTTTAATCTAAATTAAATATGTATTTATTTTATTCAAATTTATTGTATTAATATTGATATGGTAATAATATTTAGAATTTAATTACTTGTATTTATTTGCTTTTTTAATTATTAAATTATTGTATCTACTTTTACACTTATTTAAATCACTTTTTATTATTTATTTTAACCATGTTTATTTATTGTAATCAAATTGATATGTTAACATAGACTTTATTTATTTATTGTAGTTTAATTTAAATATTTTGTAATTGTAGAATTATTTACTTAAACGTTTGATTTAAAGTCGCTTTTATTTCTTTATTTTAACCATTTTTATCAAATTTATATATTTATTAATGCTGTCAAATGAATAATCGCATCCAAAATAAATTTTGTGTATATATATAAATACAAACACATACATGTGTATATTTAAGGAAAAATACGTTATGTTTATATGTTCAATATATTTATAAGAATATACATATTTACTGTATGTGTGTATATCTACACACACATATTGTGTACACAAAAACTATTTTGGATGCGAATAATCATTTGAAAGCACTATTTATACACATTTAATTACTTTAGTCACTTGTGTGTTTAGCTTTATTATTTATTTTTACATTTTTAACCCTTCCTCTGACCCCCTGCGTTATTAAATACCATGATTTACATTAATCTCTGCCATTTACAGCAGTATTAACCTCTTACAGACACTTAAATCAGCGTTTGAATGAGTAAGAGTCACGCAGGGTTACTGGAGATAATGCTTTCGCCTCGTATCATCACATAATTACATTTTATCGAGGTGCAATATTTCCATAAAACAGACTCGATAACTGTTCAACACCCATTTATTCTCCTATTCTCTATTCGTGTAGTACAGAGACTTGCTTTCTAGGATTACACACATACAAAAACATAGAAAACATAATCACGTCGTGTAGAAAAACCCTGAGCGAGTGTAACAACTCATTAACCACTCGTGAAGATCTATCAAACACAGTCTGTTGCTACATAAGCTCGTCAAAAACACAAGATTCAACAAAACCCATCGCTGAAATCAAACGCACAGCTGCCGATCTGTGCTTATAAATGCATCACAATAAAGAAAAGCATTATAAATCACTCAGACAGTACATAGTTCAAGAACAGAGCATGTTTCGTGAGGAGTTTAGCACCTGAAATCAGTCTTCTGTCCTCTCAGATTAATGTTTAGACACAGACGTGTTAATTAGTGCCTGGAGTCATTAATTATTCACCTGAGGGATTGAACTCACACGAGGACATGTCACAAGAACTCAACCGTCTGAGAGTACAAAACTAACACAAACACACTCAAACAGAGAGATAGAGATACTGAGAGAGAGAGAGCGAGAGAGAGAGAGAGAGAGAAACACACAGAGAGAGAGAGAGAGAGAGAGAGAGAGATACTGAGAGACACACAGAGAGAGAGAGAGGAGCTCAGGCTCGTTCTCCGCGGATGCGGCGCGCCAGCTGGATGTCTTTGGGCATGATGGTGACACGCTTGGCGTGGATGGCGCACAGATTAGTGTCCTCAAACAGACCCACCAGATACGCCTCGCTGGCCTCCTGCAACACACACACACACACACACACACACACACACACGTCACATGAGCTGAGAAGTTCATAAGTGCAGCGCTGCTTTGTTTACAGCGGTAACCAAGGAAACACTGTATCATTGCTGTTCATAAGTGCAGCGCTGCTTTGTTTACAGCGGTAACCGAGGAAATACTGTATCAGTGCTGTTCAAAAGTGCTTTGTTTACAGCGGTAACCAAGGAAACACTGTATCATTGCTGTTCATAAGTGCAGCGCTGCTTTGTTTACAGCGGTAACCAAGGAAACACTGTATCAGTGCTGTTCAAAAGTGCTTTGTTTACAGTGGTAACCGAGGAAACACTGTATCAGTGCTGTTCAAAAGTGCTTTGTTTACAGCGGTAACCAAGGAAACACTGTATCATTGCTGTTCATAAGTGCAGCGCTGCTTTGTTTACAGCGGTAACCAAGGAAACACTGTATCAGTGCTGTTCAAAAGTGCTTTGTTTACAGCGGTAACCGAGGAAACACTGTATCAGTGCTGTTTAAAAGTGCTTTGTTTACAGCTGTAACCGAGGAAACACTGTATCAGTGCTGTTCAAAAGTGCTTTGTTTACAGCGGTAACCAAGGAAACACTGTATCATTGCTGTTCAAAAGTGCTTTGTTTACAGCGGTAACCAAGGAAACACTGTATCAGTGCGGTTCAAAAGTGCTTTGTTTACAGCGGTAACCGAGGAAATACTGTATCAGTGCGGTTCATAAGTGCAGCGCTGCTTTCACACACAGTCACATGATTTGGGACGAACACACAGTGCTGTAATGTAAGAAGCTGTAGCAGAACGCAGTCACATGATTTGGGACGAACACACAGTGCTGTAATGTAATGACCTGCAGGGCTCCGATGGCGGCGCTCTGGAAGCGCAGGTCGGTCTTGAAGTCCTGAGCGATCTCTCGCACCAGACGCTGGAAGGGAAGTTTCCGGATCAGCAGCTCGGTGGATTTCTGGTAGCGGCGGATCTCACGCAGAGCCACGGTCCCGGGCCTACAGACACACACAGAGCGTCAGCGCTCGTCCCGCGCGCGGCTCCAGAACCAGCGCGGCTCTCGTACCTGTAGCGATGGGGCTTCTTCACTCCTCCAGTAGAGGGCGCACTCTTACGAGCCGCTTTAGTCGCCAGCTGCTTACGAGGAGCTTTTCCTCCGGTGGATTTACGTGCGGTCTGCTTCGTACGGGCCATCCTCACACACGATCACCTCAAACACAACACACTGCACTCTTAACACATTTACACTGTAGCTGCAGACCACATACTGACGTTTAAAACACAGCTATACAAGCTCATGCATTAAACAATAATAAAATGTATTCATACATAGCCATACAATCTTTATATGCTGTTTGTATTACACTGCGTCTTACTGCTTACCGTTCTGTAATTAATTTATTCAATTTACTATTTTAATCATATATATGTAGTTAGCTACTTATTTTAAAATAATTAAAATGGTTTAAATAACTGAGTAGATGAACAAAAACAACATATGATTAAATAAATAAAATGCATTTCATTAAAATAAGTAAACTGTATAAATAAAATGCGATTTAATTAAAATATATGATTAAAATTAATTTAAACAAATTAATGAGATTAACATTTCAATATTTATATTTTGATATCACCATTTAAATAATTTATCTATTTTAGTTAGTTACTGATTTTAATTAATTGATATATTATTCATTTTAATCAAATTTATTAGTTTTTTTTCCTCTAAACTTGATCAGCTTAAAAAGCCCTGCTTCAAAAAATACAATACAAAATTATAATAATGTAATCATATCATACTGAAACGATCATAATAGTACAGTTCAGTGGTTTATGGATAATGTCTGACGAGCAAAATTACATTTAAGACGCTTTATTGTGATCGAGTTCGAGCTTGAAGCTCAACACGTCAATCATGCCTCGAAACCCAGCCTCTTTATAGTAATATTCATGAGCCGGCCAATCAGAGGAGAGGAAACAAACCAACGCTCGGCGTAAGCCCCGCCCCTCATCTGCGAACATCATGGCGCCTGTTTGACTCGCACAGAAAACTGAGCGAGAAAACAGACGAACTAACGATAAAACTTCGACAATTTCTCAGCGAATCACTCGACTGTTCTCACCAGTTACACTCAGACAGTAAAGAAAACACTTTAGGGATGCGATATCGGACGTTTAAAGCAGGAACGGAGGCGTTTATGCTGTTTTTCGGCGTTTGTGAAATATCCGGTTATTTTGGATGTATTTTGCAGCTCGCGCGGATGAAGCGCCTCAGGATTTCCCCGATATAAACACAAACCCGTTCAAAAAGACACCGATTAACACAAAACACACTTTTCTGCCTAAAATAACTTTTAAATAACACACGTTTATATTTTCATCTGCCTTGACGTCCTCACCTTGGTATAAGTTGTGTTTAAAGAGTGTTTAGAGTCGAGCTTCAGTGTTATTTACCGTCTCGCGCGCACAATGGGAGCGGAAATGCGCCAATCAGCGGCTCCCACAATACACCGCGCGGCCGCCTCAGCCACAGCGCGCTTCAACATGAGATAAAACCCTCTTCATCTGTTATTATAATAATCATAATATACTGTCTTCATCTAATCATTAACAGTATTTATGAGCGCTGGCCGCCACACTGCTTGTGTGAGATGGGGATATTCCTGTCCCGCGGTGTTTACAAACTACTTTCAGTCTTTTAGATTCCTTAAATATGATCCTCAATTATACTGTAAATATATATATATTATTAATAATAAATAGGTGTAATATATTATAGTTTTTATATTACAATACATGTTTTAATGAACTCTATAGCACTGTATTGTTAGATATAGTAATTTATTATATTTAATATTTATTATTTTAATCATTTTTATTAATTTAATAATAAATACGTGTAATATATTATAGTTTTTATATTACAATACATGTTTTATTCAACTCTATAGCACTGTATTGTTAGATATAGTAATTACTTTTTTATTCTTTTAATCAGTTGTATTAATTTAATTAATATTATTTTAATCTAATATTTATTTTATTCAAATTTATTGTATTGATATGGTAATAATATTTAGAATTGAATTACTTGTATTTATTTAATTTTATTCGCTTTTTTAATTATTAAAATAACTATCTACTTTTACACTTATTTAAATAACTTTTTATTATTTATTTGAACCATGTTTATTTATTGTAATCAAATTGTTATGTTAACATACACTTTAATTATTTATTTATGGCAATTTAATTTAAATATTTTGTAATTGTAGAATTATGTACTTAAACGTTTGATTTAAAGTCGCTTTTATTTCTTTATTTTAACCATTTTTATCAAATTTATATATTTATTAATGCTGTCAAATGAATAATCGCATCCAAAATAAATTTTGTGTATATATATAAATACAAACACATACATGTGTATATTTAAGGAAAAATACGTTATGTTTATATGTTCAATATATTTATAAGAATATACATATTTACTGTATGTGTGTATATCTACACACACATATTGTGTACACAAAAACTATTTTGGATGCGAATAATCATTTGAAAGCACTATTTATACACATTTAATTACTTTAGTCACTTGTTTGTTTAGCTTTATTATTTATTTTTTAATTTTTAATCCTTCCTCTGAACCCCTGCGTTATTAAATACCATGATTTACATTAATCTCTGCCATTTACAGCAGTATTAACCTCTTACAGACACTTAAATCAGCGTTTGAATGAGTAAGAGTCACGCAGGGTTACTGGAGATAATGCTTTCGCCTCGTATCATCACATAATTACATTTTATCAAGGTGCAATATTTCCATAAAACAGACTCGATAACTGTTCAACACCCGTTTATTCTCCTATTCTCTATTCGTGTAGTACAGAGACTTGCTTTCTAGGATTACACACATACAAAAACATAGAAAACATAATCACGTCGTGTAGAAAAACCCTGAGCGAGTGTAACAACTCATTAACCACTCATGAAGATCTATCAAACACAGTCTGTTGCTACATAAGCTCGTCAAAAACACAAGATTCAACAAAACCCATCGCTGAAATCAAACGCACAGCTGCCGATCTGTGCTTATAAATGCATCACAATAAAGAAAAGCATTATAAATCACTCAGACAGTACATAGTTCAAGAACAGAGCATGTTTCGTGAGGAGTTTAGCACCTGAAATCAGTCTTCTGTCCTCTCAGATTAATGTTTAGACACAGACGTGTTAATTAGTGCCTGGAGTCATTAATTATTCACCTGAGGGATTGAACTCACACGAGGACATGTCACAAGAACTCAACCGTCTGAGAGTACAAAACTAACACAAACACACTCAAACAGAGAGATAGAGATACTGAGAGAGAGAGAGCGAGAGAGAGAGAGAGAGAGAAACACACAGAGAGAGAGAGAGAGAGAGAGAGAGAGATACTGAGAGACACACAGAGAGAGAGAGAGGAGCTCAGGCTCGTTCTCCGCGGATGCGGCGCGCCAGCTGGATGTCTTTGGGCATGATGGTGACACGCTTGGCGTGGATGGCGCACAGATTAGTGTCCTCAAACAGACCCACCAGATACGCCTCGCTGGCCTCCTGCAACACACACACACACACACACACACACACACACACGTCACATGAGCTGAGAAGTTCATAAGTGCAGCGCTGCTTTGTTTACAGCGGTAACCAAGGAAACACTGTATCATTGCTGTTCATAAGTGCAGCGCTGCTTTGTTTACAGCGGTAACCGAGGAAATACTGTATCAGTGCTGTTCAAAAGTGCTTTGTTTACAGCGGTAACCAAGGAAACACTGTATCATTGCTGTTCATAAGTGCAGCGCTGCTTTGTTTACAGCGGTAACCAAGGAAACACTGTATCAGTGCTGTTCAAAAGTGCTTTGTTTACAGTGGTAACCGAGGAAACACTGTATCAGTGCTGTTCAAAAGTGCTTTGTTTACAGCGGTAACCAAGGAAACACTGTATCATTGCTGTTCATAAGTGCAGCGCTGCTTTGTTTACAGCGGTAACCAAGGAAACACTGTATCAGTGCTGTTCAAAAGTGCTTTGTTTACAGCGGTAACCGAGGAAACACTGTATCAGTGCTGTTTAAAAGTGCTTTGTTTACAGCTGTAACCGAGGAAACACTGTATCAGTGCTGTTCAAAAGTGCTTTGTTTACAGCGGTAACCAAGGAAACACTGTATCATTGCTGTTCAAAAGTGCTTTGTTTACAGCGGTAACCAAGGAAACACTGTATCAGTGCGGTTCAAAAGTGCTTTGTTTACAGCGGTAACCGAGGAAATACTGTATCAGTGCGGTTCATAAGTGCAGCGCTGCTTTCACACACAGTCACATGATTTGGGACGAACACACAGTGCTGTAATGTAAGAAGCTGTAGCAGAACGCAGTCACATGATTTGGGACGAACACACAGTGCTGTAATGTAATGACCTGCAGGGCTCCGATGGCGGCGCTCTGGAAGCGCAGGTCGGTCTTGAAGTCCTGAGCGATCTCTCGCACCAGACGCTGGAAGGGAAGTTTCCGGATCAGCAGCTCGGTGGATTTCTGGTAGCGGCGGATCTCACGCAGAGCCACGGTCCCGGGCCTACAGACACACACAGAGCGTCAGCGCTCGTCCCGCGCGCGGCTCCAGAACCAGCGCGGCTCTCGTACCTGTAGCGATGGGGCTTCTTCACTCCTCCAGTAGAGGGCGCACTCTTACGAGCCGCTTTAGTCGCCAGCTGCTTACGAGGAGCTTTTCCTCCGGTGGATTTACGTGCGGTCTGCTTCGTACGGGCCATCCTCACACACGATCACCTCAAACACAACACACACAATATTACACACTTATACGTGACCCCGGAGCACAAAACCAGTCATAAGGGTCACTATTGTGAAATTGAGATTTATGCATCATCTGAAAGCTGAATATATAATATTTCCATTGATGTATGGTTTGTTATGATCGGGCAATATTTGTAAATCTGGAATCTGAGGGTGCAAAAACATCTAAATATTGAGAAAATCATCTTTAAAGTTGTTCTTAGCAATGCATATTACTAATAAAAAATTAAGTTTTGATATATTTACGATAGGAAATTTACATGATCTTAATATCTAATGATTTTTGGCATGTATTGTTGTCCATTGCTACAAATATATCTGCTGCTTATGATGCTTTTGTGCTCCAGGGACAAAGTTACATCAAAAATATCTATAATGTATTCATTATTTTCTATTATTATTGGTGTTATTTTTAATATTAGTTTTTGTTACATCATTGTGTTTTTTCTACTCATTATAGTACTGTTGTTAGATGTATTATTTATATAAATATTTATTTATTCATTATTCAATTGTATTTATTACCCAAATGAATATTATTCAATATTAGTCCAAAATGTATTTCAAACAAAAGTATTTCAATGATTTTGTATCATTTATTTAAATTAATTAATTTGATTTATTTTAAACAAATGTAATTATGTGAATTATTGAAAGTGTGTTTATTTGAACATCTAATAATATAAAGTCGTACTGACACAATCATAAATGTTTAAACAGTAAATATGTGATATTTAGATCATAAATATATAATTCAGGGTATATTATACTATTTAACACAGTATTGCACTTTTTAAATAAGTTTTATTTCTGAGCTTTAGATAAAATGCAAAGAGTAAAAATACAATATAATGATTTTAACAATATATCAGTCGTCTGCTAATAGAAATAACGATACAATAAATAATAGTTACATAATTTGGACAACAATGTATAAGTATGAGGTAATATAATAACAATTCTAAAAGTTTAAATGTTAAAAGTCTTGTATTTAAAACTATAATCGCTGTTGTCATTCAGAAGAGCTTCGCTAAAATAATTAATAGATTAACACTAATAAGTTTTGTTTTTGATTACATGTGACACCAGTCAATCAACGGTATTTACATACGGGCGGGGCGCGCCTATCAGCGCTCAGTCTGCCAGTGAAGCCCCGCCCCCCGGGCTGATGACATAATGGCTGCTTGAAATCAGAGAGAAGAGATGAAATAGCGCTTTACAGCGTGAAGCTCAAACGACACGATTTCTGATGTATTACAGCGATACCGATCACGTTTAACTACGTACAGCGGTCGCGCGCACTTTAAGCAGTTATCTGAGAGAACTACTGCGAGCGAAAGCGCGGGAATGTGTTTATTTCATCGAAGGAAAGCGAAAGAGACGCACTTTTCTCTTCTCAGCGCGAGACGCTTTAAAAGCGATTTCAGCTCAGATGCCGCTATTCATAATAACCGACCTTAAAGTGACCGAGTCCCGTTACCGTTAACCGGGCCCAGGTGACGCGTGTGCCGGTGTGGACTCACCTGTCGCCGGTTTCTGTCGTTTTATTCCGCTGCGGCGCGTTTTAGCTGCTTGAAGAGAGTTTCTGAGGCGAAATGGCTGATAATCTCCCATCGTGCACCGCGGCTCCGTTTACCTCCAGCTCTCTCGTGAAGCCAACACGGACGTGACTTAAACTGCAGTTCATCGACTGGCCGCTGGAGGTGGGCTCCAAAAGAGAGTCTGGTACAAAAAGTGGTTTTGGTCTATATAGCTAATTTTGCCCTTCATTACAACTGTGAGGGGGTGAATTTTTTTAGAACTCATCTGTTTAAATTATATTAAACCTTAAAGCTCTGCATAATTAAGGGCGTGGCCACTTGATTGACAGATGGGCTGCCGTCACCACTGTCGCGCTTGGTGGGCGTGGTTTTAGCGACCAGCTCCACCCACATCCCGCTATTTTGCCCACTTTTGATTACCTGGGAGTGACTCGCTGCCAAGATGGCTCCGCCCACCTTGCTCTTCAGAAACCTGCGGGTGACGTCACGTCCATTTTGGTTTTACAGTCTATGGTTTACATAAGTTTTATTATTTTTTTTTAATGACAAGGTACCAAAGAATAAAAAAAAATCAACATTACGCACAAAGAGGTGCCAATACATGCAAAGCACCATTTATAGACGTATGCCACAATAAATAGCATTAACAAAATTAATTAAAAAGATGAAATAAATAGCTTTAATATTCTTGAAATAGTTTGGATATACTGTTGAACCTCTCGTATATAAATAAAGGATTTCGGTGATGCGCATTTTGCAAGAAATAGGTTAATAATAACATTAATTAGTATATTAAACAAGCCAAACCCTGATAATATCAGAGAAATTAATCCAAAATACCTGTGTGAGGACAATCCCAGAAGATATGCGTATTAATTTCATTACAAGAATAACCTCATACATCTATCCCACAAATACTAGTGATTTACAGTAGTGCTTATGAACCACACTAAGCTATAGTAAAGTGTATTATACAGTATTTTCTCAATGTTATTTAATATTAATATGATTGAATCAACCTAAATACCAACACAACACGATGTAATGTGTTAAACCAGGCAGAAGTCTCTGTTTAATGAACTGAATTGCATGCACACATTAATACGAAGCGCTCGGCTTGGACGAGGTTGATGTAAAGGGTCAGGGTTCAGTACACGTACGGCAGGAGTTTATACGGCACTCGCCGGCGGTATTCTCTCCAGGCGTCTCCGTGCTTCTTCAGACAGGACTCCTCCATCTCGCTGGCTCGTTGCCTCAGGACGTGAAAGCACTGCAGCGCTGGACAGTACGGTAAAGCACTGCCGAAGCCTGGATACGACACAAACAGCACTGCTCACACTCAGCCTACTATCACTAGCATAGACGTGAAAGTGCACTGGACTCAATTCATCTGCATCTCTAAGGTTAAAGAAGATGATCTTACAAAACATAGACGTGTCAGAAATGCACTGTGCAACAGGTTTTACTCTAAAATTAAAGCTGTGTGTCTTAATAAGTCATGTTCCATATTTAAACTTGATGTGAAGACATTTGTATGCATATTTATGTCATATATGTGTCACTGGAGCAGCCATAAGTAGCAATAGCCAACAATACAATATTTATTCAACGCCAAAAATCATTAGGATATTAATCGTAAATGTATCAATTTTGATTATTAATATGCATTGCTAAGAACAACTTTAAAGATGATTTTCTCAATATTTAGTTTTTTTGCAGATTTTCAGCCAAATATTGTCCGATCATAAACCATACATCGATGGAAATATTATTTATTCAGTTTATTCAGATGATGCATGAATCTCAATTTCACGAAATCGACTCGTATGACTGGTTTTGTGCTCCATATGTCTTCATTTCTCTGTCAATACTGCTTCCGTCACAAAATACATTTTGTAATATGACACTTACTGCCAAAATGGGATTAAAGCACCGTTTCCATGATAAAGATAAAGCAATGTCTGTGTTTTTAAAGCTTTGAAATGATATCTCTATATTCAGGGGGATCACTAAAACGTTTGATGAACATGTAAGGTCCGTGGGCCAGTTTAAAGCTCTTTAACGTACCACACGGCAGACACCAGGCGAACATCATCAGAACGTCTCCGGAGTAATTCGGGTGTCGGACCCATCCGAACCATCCAGACACCAGCAGACTGCGTCCCGCCGGGCTGCGGATCGTCTTCAGACCTTCAGAGACATCATGATTATAACACTCGTGTCTCCAGCAGATACAACTGGGGCTAGTCCGTTATTTATATCGTTTGCTGTAGTGTGTGTCAGAAGGAAATATCTCCAAACACACATTTGGCCAGTAACTGTAATAATCCAGTGAGATTGTTTAGATTAATATTAGTTTGTCTGGAGTCACGTGAAGAAACAGAACAAAGTGAGACGGACTAAACCCAGAAGAACTGTGCTTCAAGAGACCTCCTGTTTAGTTTAGTTCATACATGAAGAATATCTATTTATGTATCTATTATGTTTATCTATTTAATATCAACCAGTTAACATACATTATAAAAAAAATTCAGACAACGTTAAAGTTGCGAGATATAAAATCAGAATTCTGAGAATAAAGTTAAAGTTGTGAGATATAAAATCAGAATTCTGAGAATAAAGTTAAAGTTGTGAGATATAAAATCAGAATTCTGAGAATAAAGTTAAAGTTGCGAGATATAAAATCAGAATTCTGAGAATAAAGTTAAAGTTGTGAGATATAAAATCAGAATTCTGAGAATAAAGTTAAAGTTGTGAGATATAAAATCAGAATTCTGAGAATAAAGTTAAAGTTGTGAGATATAAAATCAGAATTCTGAGAATAAAGTTAAAGTTGCGAGATATAAAATCAGAATTCTGAGAATAAAGTTAAAGTTGTGAGATATAAAATCAGAATTCTGAGAATAAAGTTAAAGTTGTGAGATATAAAATCAGAATTCTGAGAATAAAGTTAAAGTTGTGAGATATAAAATCTGAATTGTGAGAATAAAGTTAAAGTTGTGAGATATAAAATCAGAATTCTGAGAATAAAGTTAAAGTTGTGAGATATAAAATCTGAATTGTGAGAATAAAGTTAAAGTTGTGAGATATAAAATCTGAATTCTGAGACTGAGAATAAAGTTAAAGTTGAGAGATATAAAATCAGAATTGTTTGAAAAAAGTTAAAGTTGTGAGATATAAAATCAGAATTGTGAGAATAAAGTTAAAGTTGTGAGATATAAAATCAGAATTGTGAGAATAAAGTTAAAGTTGTGAGATATAAAATCAGAATTGTGAGAATAAAGTTAAAGTTGTGAGATATAAAATCAGAATTCTGAGAATAAAGTTAAAGTTGCGAGATATAAAATCATACTTCTGAGAATAAAGTTAAAGTTGCAAGATATAAAATCAGAATTCTGAGAATAAAGTTAAAGTTGTGAGATATAAAATCAGAATTCTGAGAATAAAGTTAAAGTTGTGAGATATAAAATCATAATTCTGAGAATAAAGTTAAAGTTGTGAGATATAAAATCATAATTCTGAGAATAAAGTTAAAGTTGTGAGATATAAAATCAGAATTCTGAGAATAAAGTAAAAGTTGTGAGATATAAAATCAGAATTCTGAGAATAAAGTAAAAGTTGTGAGATATAAAATCAGAATTCTGAGAATAAAGTTAAAGTTGCGAGATATAAAATCAGAATTCTGAGAATAAAGTTAAAGTTTTGAGATATAACATCAGAATTCTGAGAATAAAGTTAAAGTTGCGAGATATAAAATCAGAATTCTGAGAATAAAGTTAAAGTTGCGAGATATAAAATCTGAATTCTGAGAATAAAGTTAAAGTTGTGAGATATAAAATCAGAATTCTGAGAATAAAGTTAAAGTGTCGAGATATAAAATCAGAATTCTGAGAATAAAGTTAAAGTTGCGAGATATAAAATCAGAATTCTGAGAATAAAGTTAAAGTTGTGAGATATAAAATCAGAATTCTGAGAATAAAGTAAAAGTTGTGAGATATAAAATCAGAATTCTGAGAATAAAGTTAAAGTTGTGAGATATAAAATCAGAATTCTGAGAATAAAGTTAAAGTTGTGAGATATAAAATCTGAATTCTGAGAATAAAGTTAAAGTTGTGAGATTTTAAATCAGAATTGTGAGAATAAAGTTAAAGTTGTGAGATATAAAATCAGAATTGTGAGAATAAAGTTAAAGTTGTGAGATATAAAATCAGAATTCTGAGAATAAAGTTAAAGTTGTGAGATATAAAATCAGAATTCTGAGAATAAAGTTAAAGTTGTGAGATATAAAATCAGAATTCTGAGAATAAAGTTAAAGTTGTGAGATATAAAATCAGAATTCTGAGAATAAAGTTAAAGTTGTGAGATATAAAATCAGAATTCTGAGAATAAAGTTAAAGTTGTGAGATATAAAATCAGAATTCTGAGAATAAAGTTAAAGTTGTGAGATATAAAATCAGAATTCTGAGAATAAAGTTAAAGTTGTGAGATATAAAATCAGAATTCTGAGAATAAAGTTAAAGTTGTGAGATATAAAATCAGAATTCTGAGAATAAAGTTAAAGTTGTGAGATATAAAATCAGAATTCTGAGAATAAAGTTAAAGTTGTGAGATATAAAATCTGAATTCTGAGAATAAAGTTAAAGTTGTGAGATATAAAATCATAATTCTGAGAATAAAGTTAAAGTTGTGAGATATAAAATCAGAATTCTGAAAGAAAGTTAAGTAAAAAAGTGCAAATTGTTCACATATAATGTCCAAAAAAAGTGTTTGAAAATATTACCGTGTGGATACAAAAACAAAACAACAACCTGAACGTGTTAATTTATATTTATAGCAGGTGTCAAAAACTATTATGTACGATACACTTATTTACATTGTACTGCATAAAACACGCTAAAACTATAGATGTAACATCAGAAATATTACAGTGTAACCACATTTATGCACATAAGTGCATCGTATTGAATATTCATACCTTAAAATATAGTATATCATAAAGATGTATTACAAACAGACCTGTAGTAGTTTTTAACAAACATATTAATTTCTACAATTGTTTTCAAATCTACATTCAGAAAATGTTTGGTTTTAACATTAAATTCATATTTTGTTCTGTTTATAATATTTATTTAAGTTTTAAAATCAATTTAAATATGTAAATCAATCTTAATCGTTTCCTTTGACGTGGTTTATTTTTACTATAATATACTATGCCATTTATTGTTCTATTTTAATATTTACCCCCGATGATCAGATCTCAAAAATCATTAATTATTACAATTAATGGCTAAAAGATAGAAATATCTGACTTAAAACCATTTTTAGCTGCTGGAGATTTTGGCCTCTGCTGAGTGACATAATAATATTTCAGCGACATGCATTTATGAACGGGGGGGGGGGGGGTGACAATGGACTTATGCTGCGTATACAGTGGAGGAAATATGAAATATGAAGAGGTCACGTACGAGCGTATGCCGGATCGTTGGGATTTCTGCGGAAACCATCTTTCTGCTCGTTGGACAGGTAATAAATCAGGAATCCGGCAGCTGTGAATAAATTCATTAATTACATTTTCTGATTTAATTTTTCTTAGTCTCGCTTTCTAGAACAAATATCATAAATTTTTTAAATTAAGAGATCAAAATGACATGCATAGTAAGGTTAAAATTAATCAAAATTAAGCGAGTTTGTGCTTAAAACAAGAATATCTGCTAAACGAGTCACTTGTTTATCATTTGACCATGAAAACGTAGTTTTATTAATGCAGTAAAACAATTAATTGCATCCAAAATAAATGTTTTTAATTATGTGTGTGCATATTAATGTATATATAAATACGCACACATGCATGTATATATTCATGACAATTTTTTATTTGTTATATGTTATATGTTTATATGTTAAATATATTAATCTATGATGATATAAGAATATAAACATATGCATGTAAATATTTACTGTATGCGTGTGTATTTTTATAAACATAATGCACACATATATTATGTAAACAAAGACTATTTTTGACAGCACTATTTTTTTATGCATTGGTCAGTTTTGAGATTGAAGGCTTTTCATAAAGTTTTGTTTTACAGAACG
>CM049865.1:55575913-55583413 GCA_027474115.1 Schizopygopsis malacanthus
ATTCTGAGTTTATATTTAGCAATTTTGACTTTTTTTTATTCTAACTTTTTTCGGGAATTCTGAGTTTATATCTATCTCGCAACTTTGAATTTTTTGCGAATTCTATGTTTCAGATAGTTTTCTTCAGTAGTTTCTCGCAACTGACTTTTTCTCCGCAATCTAGAGTTTATCTCTTGCAATTTTGACTTTTTTGAAATTTTGAGTTCATGTCTCACAACTTTGGCTTTTTTTCGGAATTCTAACTTTTTTCTGGAATTTTGAGTTTTATCTTACAAATTACTTTTTTTCCACAATCCTGAGTTTATCTCTTGCAATTTTCACTTTTTCTGTAATTCTGAGTTTATATGAGTAATTCTGACTTTAAATTTTTTCGGAATTCTAACTTTTTTCGCAATTCTGAGTTTATATCTCACAATTCAGACTTTTTTTTCACGATTTAAAATGATGTTTATATGTAACAATAAAAAAAAAATTGTTTATATATTGCACGTTTCTCATAATGGTGAGAAAATACTCTGAATTGTGCGATAAAAACTTGCAAAAACCATTTACATTTTCATTCCGTGGCAGAAACGGGCTTCCACGGTCTTGCAAGGCAAATTTAAAGAGAGCCGCTTCTAGTTTGGACTAGCTCTAAACAGTCACGTGAGAATGGCACAAACGTCCGTTTTCATTCAGCGGTGACGTCTTAGCAAAAACATAGTAAATATATAAAATCTCACTTTCACGGTTACCCTGCCTACCATTTGACACCATTTCTAGACGACACTAACTTCACCTCACTAGTAATCTATGAAGTGGTAAACTCGAGTAAAGCAGTCAGTTCTCAGTTCAGCAAACGATGCACGTCGCAGCCAGATCGTCACTTATGAAGCACTAGCACAAGAACTCATCAATACACATCTGTCACTATGTACAATATAGGATCTTCATATATTAATGATCTGAGTTCATTATTTCAATACATGTCTCTGGCCGATATAGAGTAGTCTGAATATGTACAATATAAGTCTCAATGACCAAATAAATAAATAGGAAGTAAAACAGCCGTGGCGTTTGCAGTGAATGCGGCTGTCTGCAGGAGAGAGCCGTGGTGCGTCGCAGCAGTGCATCATGGTCCCGGGGGGTGTTTGGTGAGGGTTCAATGAGGCTTGGGCTATACCACCGTCCCGCTCGGAGAGTTTCCGTTCTGTGCTGACAGCGGCTGAGACGGGTGCTACGAAAACACAGACAAGAAACAGCGCCAGTTAAAACGCGAGCAGTGATGCAATGACTTCTGGCGGCATCCCGCATAGTTGCTCCATCTGAAAATGACTGGACAAAACATAAACAAACAAATAAGGGCTGTCGGTCCATTAACATTTTGGTTACACTTTACTTGAAGGGTGTGCATAAGACTAACATGACACCTTCATAATCATGACACATGTTATGGATAAGAAGGTTTTTATGCATGTTTATGACAAGTGTCATTCGCTCAGTTATGCATTTTTAATGCAAAGATGACATTGTTTGAGATGTCTTTGTTATGGGTTAGGGTTAAGTCAAATAATGTCATAATTACATCATGTTTCGATTAATTAATCGCAAAATAAATTTGACTATGAAAATACCCACAAAAGATTACTTAAAGCTATGTTTGTGTTAAATGAGAAACTATGAAGTAGACGTTACAAATTTATGCTTTAGAAATAAATACTTTATTTGATTCAACGTTAAATTTACTACACATAGACATTTAGGCCTTTTGTCATTTAACTGCCTAATGTATAGGAACATATTAGAAGATAATTTGAGAAACAAAGTCATTGGTAACCAAAACGGCTTCGTTACAAAAGGTTTGAAATGACACAAGGGTGCGTAAATTACAGAATTAAACATTTTGGGTGAACTATCCCTTTAAAGATTATTATATTTTAATGAAATGATACTCTAAATAAGAAACTAAACCTGCCAGCAGGTGGCGGTAAATGTCTTTATGAGTCATTCGATTCGTTTAAACGGCTGATTCATTAAGTAATGAAGTAAAAGGCACACTTTATGACTGTGGCTTTGATTCATTGATTCACATGATTTGTTCAAAACACGTATGTTTGATATCACGTTCGAGTTCATGAGTTCGTCTACCAATGTTAGGCCTATGAGAGGACCAACCAAAACTAACATTACTAGCCATCATATGTTTTTGCTCTTATAACCACGAGACGCGCATAATAGAAGAGGAATGGGTACGAAGCGGCTGTGTTGCGCGACACACTGAAAAAGCTACGAGGCGTAATAGTCAAAAGATGTCTACCTTGGGATGGGCGATAATTCGTAACGATAATTACGCGATATAATTTTCCTCTAAAACGAATGAAGCGATATTTGGAATATGCTTAGCAAAAGCGGAATGAAAGCAACAGCGACTCATTGTCGCGACACATGGAGCGTTTACCGCTCGGGTCAGTTCAATCCGCGCGGCAAAGCTCATAAGCAGATGCGTAGTTTACGTCCAATAATTATCTCCATACGAACTATTTGCTGTATAACACTCACTGATTATGGTATTGTGGCTGTGGGATATCCATTTAATTTTATTACAGGAAATGGTATATAATTATAGTACATGCGTGGTTAAGGCATTTGCATTTATACTGAATGGTTTTAGACTACTGTTTTTCATACAAATAGTACTTAAAAACCATTTACTTATATTTTGTTTTGAGGTGCTAATGTGTGGTTTTAACTGTTTATCATTATTTAAATGGTTTAGGAGACCAATAATAAAAATAAAAACTTGTAGAATACATTGATTATACATATAAAACTGAGGTTGCTAAAGAAAGATGTTACTATTTTGAAATGAACAAAAATGTAACTGCATCCTAACTCAAGCACGATAAATGTGTATTTCTAGAGACAAAAAAGTTATATTATTATCATTCATATTATGAGGCAACCCAAACCGGTTTCTTGATTTTGAAACAATATCAACTCATTAGAACATGCAGAAACTAAGAAATCATATCTATTTAGATAATTATTGGTTGAGGAAAATTAATGGTCTGTTTCTAAAACTTTCACTTTGGAGCAATAATTTGGCTTAAACTTGAAAGAAATAAAGATTTGACTTTATCTGATAATTATCGATATCGATGATATGAAAATAATTATCGTGATAATTTTTTGGGCCATATCGCCCAGCCCTACTACCTAGCGCCATATTTACATAGAAAAGCTATTAAAAAAAAGCAGCTGAGCTTTGTAAACAGCTCAAAATAATGACATCATCTCCATAAAAACTATATGATTACCAGAACAAATTTACCGGTAGTTTTGAAAAGGGTTTTAATGTACCAGTAAAGCCTAAACTATTCTGAAGTTGTGAACTTGCATTACAGAAACTGTGCGTTATCTCACTAGATTTGTAACGTAAATCATTTATAAACATTTCTAATTATGCGATTGATTGTACATCGCGATTTCAAAATATACGTTTCTGACTTTGCATGTGGCCAAACATTAGTCGTTGAATTGCATGAAACATCACCAGGCCGTTGGCGCCCTCTGCAGGTGTGTTTTATAATACAGGCATATTACATGTATTTTAACAGTGAAATCATATAAATAAGCAACCATGTATTTTGACAAGCATTGCACTGAACCTTGCGCGCAAATCCAAACGCTTAGCGTTTCGATCTCGACTCACCGCTTTCCCGGGTCTCGCCCAAGTGCAGATGAGTCCTTCCTGACACGCCGTGATGATGCAGTCGTTCATGAAGACGAGCACGGTGAGCCGCTCGTGTGCGATCTTCTTACACACCAGCGGCTCCAGCAGCGGCACCTCGTTCATGCGCGGACACAGCGTGGTTCCCAGCACTTTAGCGCCATCTAGCCGGTTGCTGCGCGGCGCCACGTTGATCTTATCGTTGCTTTTGCTGATGTTCCCGAGACTGTGGTAGCGCTTGTGCTCTTTTTCCCCTCCCACCGTGGATTTGTCTGATTTGCGCTCTTGTAGAGAAAGTGTCGCGAAGCGTCCGATGCTAAACGGCGTGATTACTCCTCCTCCTCCGCCGCCGCCGCCACTCGTAGCACTGCTCTCCGTCGCCCCCTGGCTTTTCGAGGTGTTTGCGACGGCGGGATGCGGAAGGGAGTTTGAACGCGATAGCGAGCGTGGTAAAGGCAACGGCAAAGTCGCCGACTGGTTGGAGGGATGGTGGTGGCCTTCGACTCCGCCGCTTCCGCTCGGGATTGTAGAACCGAAGGTGTTTGTAATCGCGCGTGAAAGCGGAAGCCGCGGATACAGAACGTCGTCCGTCAGATCCCACAAACAGAATTGCGTGTCTTGTCCGACCGATCCGAAGCGGTACGTCACAGAGGAAGCTCCACCTTTGGAACTGTGCCGCGAAAGTCTTGAAAGCGTACTACTGGTTCGCACGCGACCGAATTGCAGCGCCCCCTGCTGGAAATCCTCCTCGCTGCCGCTTAGCTCCATCGGCTCCTCGTCTTCCAGTTTCGTCGTGAACGGGTCGAACGCCACGACGTTGACCCACGACTTGTGTCCGTGTCCGCGCGCCACAACGCGGCTCTCTGCGAACGACCAAACCGTCACTAAATCGTCTTCTCCGCCCGTGGCGAGATACTTCCCATCGGGGCTCCAGGAGACGCAGAGAAGCCCACCGAAGTAGCTCTTCATCACGCCTTGAAGCTCCATCGAGTCGAAGTGGAAAACGCGCAAGCAGCCGTCTTGTCCGACGCAGGCCACGTGAACGCCGTCGGGCGAGAAGGCGAATTCGTTAAGCCCTCCCTCGCCGACCGCCCAGCGGAGCAGCGGGTTTCGAGGAGTTTTGCTCTTGCAGGAGTAAACTGCGAAGCCCTCGCCTTGACGTAGCAGAGAGTACTGCGGCGCGGTGGTGCCACATGGGTGCTCCACGTTATAGAGGTAGAGGTGACCGCTGGCGTGAGACGCGAGGAAGAGGGTCTCCGACTTGGGAAGCCATTTGAGACACGTCACCTTCGATTTGTCTATCAGCCTCTGGGGAGAGAATAATAATAATAATATGTTTTATTTAAATAGCGCATTTCCAGTGCTCAATGTCGCTTTACAGTGAAGATGCAACTAGAAAAGAATAAACAAACAGTGTTGGGGTAACGCATTACAAGTTACACAATCAAATTTATTTTTTAAAGTAGCTAGTAAAGCATTACTTTTTAATTTAGAAGAAAATATCTGAGTCAAAAAAAGCCTGGAATACACTACATGATCTTACTGTAGTTCTAGACTAAATATCAACACGATCTTACTGTAGTTCTAGACTAAATATGAACACGATCTTACTGTAGTTCTAGACTAAATATGAACACGATCTTACTGTAGTTCTAGACTAAATATGAACACGATCTTACTGTAGTTCTAGACTAAATATCAACACGATCTTACTGTAGTTCTAGACTAAATATCGACACGATCTTACTGTAGTTCTAGACTAAATATGAACACGATCTTACTGTAGTTCTAGACTAAATATCGACACGATCTTACTGTAGTTCTAGACTAAATATCGACACGATCTTACTGTAGTTCTAGACTAAATATCGACATGATCTTACTGTAGTTCTAGACTAAATATCGACATGATCTTACTGTAGTTCTAGACTAAATATCGACACGATCTTACTGTAGTTCTAGACTAAATATCGAACACGATCTTACTGTAGTTCTAGACTAAATATCAACATGATCTTACTGTAGTTCTAGACTAAATATCGAACACGATCTTACTGTAGTTCTAGACTAAATATCGAACACGATCTTACTGTAGTTCTAGACTAAATATCGACACGATCTTACTGTAGTTCTAGACTAAATATCACATGATCTTACTGTAGTTCTAGACTAAATATCAACATGATCTTACTGTAGTTCTAGACTAAATATCAACATGATCTTACTGTAGTTCTAGACTAAATATCAACACGATCTTACTGTAGTTCTAGACTAAATATCAACACGATCTTACTGTAGTTCTAGACTAAATATCAACACGATCTTACTGTAGTTCTAGACTAAATATGAACACGATCTCACTGTAGATCTAGACTAAATATCAACACGATCTTACTGTAGTTCTAGACTAAATATCAACACGATCTTACTGTAGTTCTAGACTAAATATGAACACGATCTCACTGTAGATCTAGACTAAATATCAACACGATCTTACTGTAGATCTAGACTAAATATCTTAAGTCCACAGTTTGCCGCGGGTTGTTTTCGTGTCCGCGGGTCTTTCATAACATGCAGAATTGATGCGCTACATGTAAACGATACTCTTTGTTGTACTTTCCAGTCAAAATAACGGAGTTCGTTTGGAAGTCTTCAGCTTTTAAGAACTGCCGGGTTCTCCCGTAGTGGGCGGAGCTAATGCACAAACGGCGATCTTATTGGCCGGCGCTCACCTATTATCATCCCTGTTTAGATTTCAGCGAATGCAGACGACCTGATTAATATTCATGAACCCAGCAGCTCAATAATCCCTAGTGCATTTTTATTATGATTATTAGTAGTAGAACTTAGTGGTTAGTTTTGTCATATTATCAATATTATTTGTAGGTTTAAGCACCACCACCAGTCCTAAGTTCAGACAACATGACAAATATGCATTCATACATGGTTATTATAAAGTTCTATCATCATATAATGCTATCATGATATCATATTATAATGTTTGACTGATATAATCAATTGAATTTGATAGTGTGTGTTAGTGTAATGTTTTATAATAATAATTTATTCTCTCATTAATTTAACATTCTCACGCCAACTTTGGAAGAAGATGGATAGATGCCTAAATGTTTTATTTTTATATTTGTTCACTCGATTTCTTGAATGCTCTGCTATTCACCTTTTTTATATTTTGTTACTTTGTTCTTATGTTTTAAAACAAATATGAAAATAATGAAAAATATTTTTATCTTTGGCCTAAATATCCACCATTTATAACCTTGAAGGCTTTGTCTTAAAAATTATTTTGGCTGCACTGCTCAGACAAAATAGTAAAACCAATATGACAGAATCGTAATAAAATCGTGAAATTTGATAAAAAATTGTGATATGATATTTTTGCCATATCGCCCACCCCTAATAGCAATACATGGGATTTCCGAATCCAGATCATTCTGATCCAGATTAAACGGCTTGAACTACTGGCCGCTGGAGTTCACACTAGGCTCGGGTGATCCGGTTCACTCGTCTGCTCACCTCCTCGTTGAAGAGCTTGCTGGTCTCCTTCTTGATGGGGTCGAGGAACTGCACCTGTCCGGCGGAGAAGCCCACGATCAGAGCCACGCTGTCAGCCGTGGCCGAATACTGATTGAAGTCATGACAGGTGGGCTGAGTTCCCTTATAGATGCGCTTGTCTATGGGCTTACTGAGATCCACTGCCTGTGCACACACACACACACACACCACACACACACACACACACACACACACACACACACACACACACACACACA
>CM049865.1:55598413-55610913 GCA_027474115.1 Schizopygopsis malacanthus
ACCAATCAGAAGTTTGTGATCAGTAGTATTTACCAACAATAGTCTCGTCTGCTCATCTGTATCAAAAATATAGAAGCAACTGTAATTTTATGAAATATTATTGCATATTATTTTTGTGTGAATATGCATTAAACTGTCATTTATTTCTGTATTTTCAGCATCATTACTCCAGTCTTCAGTGTCACATGATCTTCAGAAATCATAATAATATGCTGATTTATGATCAAGGAGCAATATTTTTTTGGGCACCTTTGATACTTTTTTCAGAATTATTTGATAAATGGAAAATTTTTAAAAAACAGTGATTGTTCAAAATTAGTGTTACAATATACACTACTATTCAAAAGTTTCCGAGCAGTGAATTTAAATATAATATTCAGTAATATTTCCCTCCGCATGTGTTTTGATGAAGCTGAAGTTTAATCTGTGAACGGACTCACTTTGGGAGGAAGAGGAGGAGGAACGTCATCGCTGTACGGCAGCGTGTTACTGAAGAGACAAACACACGCTCCGTCAGATCTTCATAATTCATAAACATATTCATGTGTGCTGTAGATTATACTGTACCTCGCTGGTCTGTGGGAGAGAAAGAATGAGAGGCACCATTAACCACAGATATAACTCTCTCATATTCACTCAACCACACCTTCAACACAATCAAGACAATATGTGCGGATATGTTTCTTATTCATCTGACAGACACTTTTAAGCCAAATATGACCATGCAGCACAAAACCAGGTATATTTGTAGCAATAGCCAAGTCAAAATTATACATTTTTCTTTCATGACAAAAATCATTAGGATATTAAGATCATGTAAATTTCCAACCATAAATATATCAAAACGTAACTGTTGATTAGTAATATGCATTGCTAAGAACAACTTTAAAGATGATTTCTAAATATTTAGATGTTTTTGCATCCTCAGATTCCAGATTTTCAAATATTGTCCAAACCATACATCAATGGAAATATAATTTATTCAGCTTTCAGATGATGCATAAATCTCAATTTCACCAAAATTGACCCTTATGAGTCACGTATGTTGGTTAAATTTGCTTTCTGTATTTATTAATATCTTTCCTGTAGCTCAAACATGGGTTTGAAAGCATCTGTCAAATGAATGAGTATGAATATATGAGTATAATAATAATAATGAGTATAAATATGAAAATATAGCTGAGCTATTGGGTGAAAAACATGATGCAACGACTGGAATTAAAAACATGTTTTGAGTAGACGCATCCTCTTCAGCTTTACTAATCTACACCAGAACCTCTGTGTTTATGGATCAAATCATAAATAGACTGCAATAAAGCGATTTTAATCAGTCGAACCAGTGTTGTTAATGTTAACTTACATTAATTTTCTGAAATAAAATATAAATATTAGATAAAAAGACCTTAGTTTTTAAATAAACTTTGAAATGTTGCCTTAGCAACTAATTGAAATAGGGTTTAAAGTAATAGAATTACTAGAACGGAAATAGAAGTGAAAGCTAAATGGATATGTATATATATATATATATGTGTGTGTGTGTGTGTGTGTGTGTGTGTGTGTGTGTGTGCTGTATCTGTGTGTGTGTGTGTATCTGTGTGTGTCTGTGTGTGTGTGTGTGTGTGTGTGTGTGTGTGTGTGTCTGTGTGTGTGTGTGTATCTGTGTCTGTCTGTGTGTATCTGTGTGTGTCTGTGTGTGTGTGTGTGTGTGTGTGTGTGTGTGTGTCTGTGTGTGTCTGTGTCTGTGTGTGTGTGTGTGTGTGTGTGTGTGTCTGTGTGTGTGTGTGTGTGTGTGTGTCTGTGTGTATCTGTGTCTGTCTGTGTGTATCTGTGTGTGTCTGTGTCTGTGTGTGTGTGTGTGTGTCTGTGTGTGTGTGTGTATCTGTGTCTGTCTGTGTGTATCTGTGTGTGTCTGTGTCTGTGTGTGTGTGTGTGTGTGTGTGTGTGTGTGTGTGTGTGTCTGTGTGTACTGTGTGTGTCTGTGTCTGTGTGTGTGTGTCTGTGTGTGTGTGTGTGTGTGTGTGTGTGTGTGTGTCTGTGTCTGTGTCTGTGTGTGTGTGTCTGTGTGTGTCTGTGTGTGTGTGTGTGTGTGTGTGTGTGTGTGTGTGTGTGTGTGTCTGTGTCTGTGTGTGTGTGTGTGTGTGTGTGTGTGTGTGTGTGTGTGTGTGTGTGTGTGTAGTGTGTGTCTGTGTGTGTGTAAGTGTGTGTCTGTGTGTGTGTCTGTGTGTGCGTGTGTGTGTGTGTGTGTGTGTGTGTGTGTGAGTGTGTGTGTGTGTGTGTGTGTGTGTGTGTGTGTGTGTGAGTACACCCAGAAGTAAGTACACCTTTCACATTTTTTTTAAATATTTTATTATATATTTTCATGTGAATTTTCAAATTACTCAACACACAGCCATTAATGTCTAAACCGCTGGCCACAAAAGTGAGTACACACCTAAGTGAAAGTGTCCACAATTGGGCCAAATTAGCCATTTTCTCTCCCCGGTGTCATGTGACTCGTTAGTGCTACACAGTCTCAGGTGTGAATGGGGAGCAGGTGTGTTATCGCTCTCACTCTCTCATACTGATCACTGGAAGTTCAACATGGCACCTCATGACAAATAACTCTCTGAGGATCTGAAAAAATGAATTGTTGCTCTACATAAAGATGGTGTAGGCTATAAGAAGATTGCCAAGACCCTGAAACTGGCTCAGCCTGTCAGTGCTCAGACCATACACCGCACACTGCATCACATTGGTCTGCATGGCTGTCGTCCCAGAAGGAAGCCTCTTCTAAAGATGATGCACAAGAAACAGTTTGCTGAAGACAAGCAGATTAAGGTCATGGATTACTGGAACCATGTCCTGTGGTCTGATGAGACCAAGATAAACTTATTTGGTTCAGATGGTGTCACGCGTGTGTGGCAGCCACCAGGTGAGGAGTACAAAGTCTACAGTCTACAAAGTCAAGCATGGTGGTGTGGGTGTCATGGTCTGGGGCTGCATGAGTGCTGCTGGGGAGCTACAGTTCATTGAGGGAACCATGAATGCCAACATGTACTGTGACATACTGAAGCAGAGCAGGATCCCCTCCCTTCGGAGACTGGGCCGCAGGGCAGTATTCCACATGATAACGACCACTGCCTTGCTAAAGAAGCGAGGGTAAAGGTGATGGACTGGCCAAGCATGTCTCCAGACCTAAACCCCATTGAGCATCTGTGGGGCATCCACAAACGAAAGGTGGAGGAGTGCAAGTCTCTTACATCCACCAGCTCCGTGATGTGGTCATGGAGGAGGACTCAAGTGGTAACCTGTGAAGCTCTGGTGAAGCCCATGCCCAAGAGGGTTAAGGCAGTGCTGGAAAATAATGGTGGCCACACAAAATATTGACATTTCGGGCGGAATTTGGACATTTTCACTTAGGGGTGTACTCACTTTTGTGGCCAGCGGTTTAGTCATTAATGGCTGTGTGTTGAGTTATTTTGAGGGCACAGCAAATTTACACTGATATACAAGCTGTACACTCACTACTTTACATTGTAGTAAAGTGTCACTTCTTCAGTGTTATCACATGAAAATATATAATAAAATATTAACAAAAATGTGAGGGGTGTACTCACTTCTGTGAGATACGGTACACACACACACACACACACACACACACACACACACACAAAAAAACTAATACAAATGTCAAAAGCACATAACAAAATGACTAAACATTAAGCTCAAATTAAAATATATACATTTCTGTTTTATGTATTATTATTATGTATCTCAACATTTTAGTCTTTTTATTAATTACCTTCATCATGAGGATCTAGGTTTATATTTATAAAACTAAAATGGAAATTAAAATTCAATAATAAAAATGAATAAAATACATAAAATTACTAAAGCTAAGATTAAAAATAAAAAAAAACTATAAAAAATTAAAGTATTGTAAGAAGTATAATAATAGTATATACAAATAACGGAGAAAGCATGATTTAGATGCTCTTTTAGCGGAGCTGATCTTATGAATTAAATTCATGCATCAACTCATTAATGTACAGCTTGAATGCAGTAAATCTGCATGTTTATGATTCCAGAAGAGGAGAACTTACATTTCCACGTCGTCGTAATCGTCATCCGTGTCCACGCTCTCGTCCCTATAAGAGGTTATTAAGAGAAATCATCAGCACATGGGCTGTATATAATCACAGACGAGTGAATAAATGTGATGTCTCTTACCTTCTTCTGGAGATGATGGGAGGACTCATCGTCCACTGCCCTCCTGATGACCGTAACTACACCAAGCACATCAACAACAGCACATGTTATCATACAACATCTCCTTTGGCATAAAAACTAATGCAAACCTTCTTGTTTTTGAAATCAAAGGGGCGTGTAAACTTATGAACACAACTACCGAGCAATTAGTAATGACTAGAAAGCAGAAAATTGGTTATTTAGGGACCCCATGAAGTGTATATTATCCCCCCGTGGTTATGCTGTGGCTCAGTGGTAGAACATTGCGTCAGCTGAGCGAAAGGTTGTGGGTTCGATTCCCAGGGAACACATGTACTAATGAAAATGTATAACCTGAATGCAATTGTAAGTCGCTTTGGATAAAAGCGTCTGCTAAATGCATAAATGTAAATGTATGCAGATCCTTTTAAAACAGTAAGTTGTGTTGAGACACAGCCTATTATCATCCAGCTATCTTTTGTTTAAGACCGACTGAGCTGGTTTTTATCAGAAGTTCAGCACACAAACACTGACCGTTCCTTCTGGAGACTCTCGTTTGCCAGCGACGGGTTTCTGTGTGTAAATCTGCTCCACTGAAACACAGAAATCAGCATTATAATGGTGAAATAATGCGTGTATGTGTCATGAACACACTGCAGAGGCTTACAGCTGATGTCTGAGTTCGTTCTCTCGGCTCGGTTGTGTCGGTTGATTGAGTGAATTCTTCTGAGTGAATTTGGGACAATCACCTGAAAGAGAGACAGAGAGATGGACTGTCTTTATGAGTGAGTCATTGAATCGTTCAATCAACTGAGTCATTAAAAATACTGAAAAACACTGTCTCTCTTGATGCAATATCGATGAGATATTAAATATTGATATTTGTCTTTCCCATAAGTGTGTGTTTGTGTGTACGTACCTCCAAATCATCATCCTCCGTGGGTAAGTCTTTGTGCTTCTCAGGGTGTCTGAGTTTGTCCAGCAGATCGAGGGTTAACTCTTGTCTCAAAGACGGCTGCGTCACAAACAAGTGCTGCAACAAGACATAACACGAGTTCAGCACACACACACACGCACGCACGCACGCACGCACACGCACGCACACACACACACACACAGAGACACACACACACACGCACACACACACGCACACGCACACGCGCGCGCGCACACACGCACACACACGCACGCACACGGCACATGCACACTCACACGCACGCACGCACACGTACGCACGCTCTCTCACACACACACACACACACACACACACACACACACACACACACATGCTAACACAACACGCACACATACACACACTCACACTCTCTCTCTCACACACACACGCACGCACGTGCACACACTCACTCACACACACACACACACTCACTCACACACACGTGCTAACACAACACACACACGTGCTAACACAACACACACACTCTCTCACACACACACACACACGCTAACACACACACACACACACACACACGCACACACGCACGTGCTAACACAACACTCACACACACACACACACACACACACACACACACACACTCTCTCTCTTCTCTCTCTCACACACACACACACACCCACACAAACACACTCTCTTTCTCTCTCACACACACACACACACACACTCTCTCTTTCTCTCTCACACACACACACACACACGCGGCTTGCAAACGTACCATCAGCATCTTTTTAGCGCTGGGTCTCTTCTTTGGGTTTCTGACCAGCATGGCCTTCACAAAGTTGTAGAACGCGGTGGACCTGAAATACGACGAGCAGCCAGAGATCAGTTCGAGCTCGGACTCTGATGCTTTACTAAAGAACATCTCAGTCTCTCACCATTTGGATTTGTCTTTGAGTTTGGGAGGCTGATAGCCGCTCTTGGACATCAGGAACAAAACTCTGAGAAACCAGAGAACAAACAGCGTTGGTCTTCATCTGAGACGAGTCACGGTGATTTCTACAGTACAGACGGCCTCAAAGCAGCTTAGAATAGTTCAGCCAGTGATGTGTTCACTCTCAGGATCATCTGAGATCAGAATGAGTTTGTTTCTTTATCAGGTTTGGAGAAATATGTCTCAGCAATGGATGTGAATGGGTGCCGTCAGAATGAGAGTCTGATAAAAAATATCACAATAATCCACAGCACTCAGTTATCATCTACTATATTACTTGTGGATTGTTGTGATGTTTTTATCAGACTCTCATTCTGACGGCACCCATTCACATCCATTGCTGAGACACATTTCTACAAACCTGATGAAGACACAAGCCCATGGACTGAGAGTGAGCGCTTGTTCAGATCATTGTCATTATTGGGTGATCCATTACTGGTCGTGTACCTGAGAGGATGAACATCGAACAGAGGCGGCTGTAGTTCTGCGAGCTCGATCGCTGTGATTCCCACGGACCAGATATCACACAGCTCATTATACCCACCCTTGATCTCGACCGCGGCCACCTCCGGAGCCATCCTGCACACAAACACACGCTCAGAACCAGACCCACCGGCGCTCTATCTGCATCTGCATGCATGCATTTGATCAGTTATACCTGTCTGTGGGAATCGAACCCATGACTTTGGTGTTGCTCGAGACATGTTTGAACTTCAGGAGGTAGGTCAGAATAAGCTGAATAACTGTTTACACACCAAATCTTTACTGAGAGATTTGTCAAAACATATTTAAACATAACATTCCCATGATGTTCACAAACCAGGGAAACACGATGAAGTTTTGCTTTCTCTTTGGAGTGCTACATCTGTTTGTGCATAGATGAGATCTCTGAATGTCTACTTCACGATGTGGGCAGATTTGCATAACTCCGCCCAAACCTGTATGCAGTGAAAGAAGGCGGAGCTATTATTCTGGCTGTAGTGTTGTCCTGGAGATGCTGTGTTTCGTTGGGCTTCCAAAAGAGCAGTGTTTACAGCACTGTTCCAGAACACGCAACACAAATATTGGAGTGTGTGCAGCACATTTAAATTAAGCGGCAACCTCCCGCTATCTCTCGCCCAATTTGAACTTCAGAAACCTACGGGTGACGTCACATCCATTTTTTTTTTACAGTCTATGGTTTTAACGGAGGACTGTGTCCTGAACCTGGAAGAGTAGCTATGTTTTCTTATTTAAAGAATCTGGTACTGATGCTTCAAATGTGAGTTTAGAGCTGCGTAGAGTTGTTTGTGTTTCTCCGATCACAAATGCACACATGCTCATGTTCAAAAACACAGTATAAGTGATTATAATCAGTAATTATGTCCCACTGGATGCCAGGTTTATAATGGGTTTTATTGTGTTAGTCTCGTCTCGCCGGGAAACGCATCACAATACGATAACATTTCCATCTCACGCTTGAGGTATTCGGCCAATCACAACGCACCGGATAGCTGGCCAATCAGAGCACGCCTTCTCAGAACGATGAGCTTTGTAAAAATCGACGTGGAGCAACAATAATGTACAGTATGTAGAAAATAATATTTTTAGAGCCTTAAACTGCATAAACATTGCATTACACCGAATACATAAAATAATGTGTATTTTTTCTTTAAATATTTAAAACACTTGACATTTTGAATGTTCATAGAACATGCCATTTTCATAACTTTAAAATAAGGTTCTTGTTGAATGAAGTGTGTCAGAACTCTGAAACAAGCCTAAACAGATGTCATGGTTCATCTTACCAATACGGCGTCCCAATGAAGGACATGCGACGGGCAAACGTGGCTGTGATTTGTGCCGAGATGCCAAAGTCGGCTGGAAACAGAGAAAGAGACACAGGAGCTTTACACACTTACACACACACATACACACACACACACACACACACACACACAGAGATGCAGTGAGACAGGTTTAATGGTTTAATGGTGTTCAGTCTTTCTACGAACCCAGTTTGACTTCTCCGTGATCGTTCAGAAGAATATTTGCACCCTGAAAAACACAAACTCAGAGTCACTGACGGAATTCAATTACTAAATAAATACAGTTCATGATAAGTTACAGTTACTTATGAAAATGTTAATGATTTCAAAGAGGGTTACATATGAATATTTTCACAGACATGTAATCTGTTACATTTTAGATATTGTTACAAGTAATCTGTTACATTTTAGATATTGTAACATGTAATCTGTACATTTTAGATATTGTAACATGTAATCGGTTACTTTTTAGATATTGTAACATGCTATTGTTACATTTTAGATATTTTAATATGTAATCTGTTACTTTTGAGATATTGTATCATGTTATTGTTACATTTTAGATATTGTTACAAGTAATCTGTTACATTTGAGATATTGTAACATGTAATCTGTAACATTTTAAATATTGTAACATGTAATTTTATACATTTTAGATATTGTTACATGTAATCTGTAACATTTGAGATATTGTAACATGTAATCTGATACATTTTAAATATTGTAATATGCAATCTGTTACGTTTTAGATATTGTTACATATAATCTGTTACATTTGAGAAATCGTAACATGTAATCTGTTACATTTGAGATATCGTAACATGTAATCTGTTACTTTTGAGATATTGTTACATATAATCTGTTACATTTGAGAAATCGTAACATGTAATCTGTTACATTTGAGATATCGTAACATGTAATCTGTTACTTTTGAGATATTGTAACATGTTATTGTTACATTTTAGATATTGTAACATGTAATCTGTTACATTTGAGATATTGTAACATGTAATCTGTAACATTTTAAATATTGTAACATGTAATTTTATACATTTTAGATATTGTAACATGTAATCTGTTACATTTTAAATATTGTAACATGTAATCTGATACATTTTAGATATTGTAACATGTAATCTGTTACATTTTAGATATTGTAACATGTAATCTGTTACATTTTGACTTACTGCTGAAACAAATGATACACATGTTTCTAAGGTAAGTGGCTGCAAACAATTTATTTTAGCTACATTTAAAATAAACACATTTTGCTGAATTTGTTGATTTAAATGTAGCTAAAATAAATCGATGGCAACCACTTACCATAAAAAAATTGAGTAAATTCAATGAATGATTTTTTTCAGTGTGTGACTTTACCTTGATGTCTCTGTGGATCTTCTTCTGTCCGTGAAGGTAATCAAGACCCTGACAGAGAGATAGAGAGAGCATGTGTCTCATAACAGAAGCGTGTTGTGTTATAACTGTGTGTATTGTTTAACATGACGAGTGTGTCACCTGCAGCATCTCTCGACAGATGTAAGCGATCTGCTGCTCGGACAGAGGACCGGTCACTGATACACAGACACACATCACAATCAGACTCAGAAATACTCCACTGAGACATTATAGACAAACACTGGAAACTGACCTCATGTTTTTATTTATGTATTCTGAGTACCAGAGACAAATATCAGCCTAGATAGAAAGGCCTCGGAATACGTATTGATGGGAGTTTTGGGGGAAAACAGAATAAATAAATAATAAAATAGTAAATGTAAAATGTAAAAAAAAATAAATAAAAATAGTAAAAAAAACAAAAAAACAAAACGTATTACTTAATTAGTGCTGTCAAACGATTAATCGCGATTAATCGCTTCCAAAATAACAATTGTATTACATAAAGTACATCATATATATGGGTGTATGTTTATTATGTATATATAAATACACACACATGCATGCATACATTTAAGAAAAATATGTTCATATATAAAAAATATTTATATATAATATAAACTATATGAATATAAATACATAGATGGAAATATTTTCAAATTATATACTGTATTTGTGTGTATTTAAATATACATAATAAATATACACAGAAAACAATAATCATATTTGGATGCGATTAATCACGATTAATCATTGCCCTGCACTAAAATAAATGAATAAATACAATTTTAATAAAACATTTGAATGAAGGCAGTTTAGAAATATTATATTTAAACAATTTAGAAAAGTTAGATTACAAATGTATTTATAATAAATAAAACATTTATGACAGATAAAATAATTCTATAAAAAAAATTATTTAGAAATTTGTAAAAATGTAATTGAGTTTAGAAAAGTCAGATTAAAATAAATAAATACAATAAATAAATACAATAATTAAAATAAAAAAATTGAATTTAGATAGTTTAGAAAAGTTATATTAAAATAAATACAAAATAAATAAAATAATCAAAATAAAAAAATTGTATTTAGATAGTTTAGAAAAGTTAGATAAAAAAAAGTAAATTAAGATAGTTTAGAAAAGTTATATTAAAATAAATAAATAAATTAAAAATAAATAAAATAATCTAAATAAAAAAATTGAATTAAGGGAGTTTAGAAAAGTTTGATTAAAATATAAATGAATCAATTAATCTCAAAATGACACCGTCTGGATGCAAACGCATCTAGCTCTGTATTCTGACAGAATCAAACATTTTCCGAGCAACACTTAAATAAAAAATATTCCATTATATCATCTGACCACACGCAGCGTTCAGGGCTGTTTTCAGAGACCCAACGCGTTTGAGAGGATGAAGATATTTTTATGACACACCACCGTTATGAAAAACAGGAAACCAAGTTAACGAATAATAACAGTGGTGTGAGAGATGACAGGCGCTGTTTACCGTGGTAAATATCCTGCAGAGATCCTCCACCACAGTACTCCATACAGATCCACAGCTTGTTCATCCTGCAACACACACACACACACACACACACACACACACACACACACACACACAGACACAGACACAGACACAGACACAGACACACAGACACACACACACACACACACACACACACACACACAGACACAGACAGACACAGACACACACACACACACACACACACACACACACACACACACACACACACACACACACACACACACACACACACACACACACAGACACAGACACAGACACAGACACACACACACACACACACACACACACACACACACACAGACACACAGACACACACACACACACACACACACACACACACACACATTACACTCATATTCACATCCATTCATCTGTTATCTGTCATTTCTAAAGAGTCAAACTTGTTGTCAAGCTCTTGATGCTGAACAGAACTAGATTCATGTATTCATCGAGATCGAGTCTGGAAGAATAGCAGCTGTGTGACGGGTCAGAAATCTGAATTCCATGATGCCACATAAACAACCACGTCAGAGAAACCCCCCCGAATGTTTTCCTAATTAGTCACACTAACGACTGAACACAGAGTTTGTGATTTCCCAGCACATGTGATATATATATATATAATGCGGGTACTGTAATTATTGTTTTTGATGATTTGTTGTGTTGTCGTGTCTCATCTTGATTGTCACAATTATTGAGGATTTAAACTTATTCAGAAATGTTTTGCATATTATTTACAATCTTTTTGTCCAACCTGTTAAAGATCACTTCATAATTTATGCATAAATATAATCAAAATCAGAGTCAAAGAACATTTGTTGTACTTAAAAAAATTAATAAAATAACAAAAAATTTGAAATTATGCATTTTTAACAAAGAATATTCTAAAATCATGATTAATCGCATAATATATGAGTGTGTACTTGTATATTTAAATACAAAACTAATATTTAATTCATGTATATATTTATATAATTTACATAATATATAAATACATTTAAAATATAAACATAACATTTTACATTATATACATGCATGTGTGTGTATTTATATATAATACAACACACACATAGTTAAATCATATTGATTGTGGAAAATGTGTTATTTTATAATTATTAGTAATTTATTGGCTGCATGAGATATTTTGCATCTAGTGAAGAAACAAATGACCTTTGAATCATCTGAAGAACCTTCTTTCAACTCAAAGACACAGAAAGCTTCTTCAGAGGATATTTTGAAGAGTGTGGTTTGGTGTCTGACCTGATGTAGCTGCCGTGATAGGCCACGATGTTTCTGTGTTTGCAGCTCTTCACCATCACGATCTCTTGCTGGATGACAGAGAAATCATCCTCTGAAAGACAGACGCGGTGTGAGAGAGGCTCGTCGGGAGTATAATGATCAGAAGACTGTCAAATGCTGTTCTTACCAGGCTCCATTTTGATGATTTTGATAGCTGCGAATTCCCCGTTCTGTTTACTGCGAGCCTGAAAACACACACACACACACACACACACACACACACACACACACACACACACACACACACACAGAGAGAGAGAGAGAGAGAGATACATACAGAGAGACACCACAGACACACACACACACACACACACACACACACACACACACAGAGAGAG
>CM049865.1:55625913-55633413 GCA_027474115.1 Schizopygopsis malacanthus
AACCAAAATTTCCGAACCATTGGAATTTACACAATAATTACACACTGTACACGGTCTACTATTTACAGTATGTCACCATATACTGTCTATTTTGATTAGGTTGCATGTTCATCTTATAATTAATTAGTATTATTTTACGTATAAATAATTGCAACATGCACAGATATACCAGAAAAAAATAGGTAGACATGAAAGAAGTTTTTATTTAGTTTTAATGACTACAATTTACTATTTACATTAACAAATTATAAAAAACAAACAAACAAACAACTATTGCCTTCAAATTGTGCTGCTCTTAACACTTAAGTCCTATCTATTTATTTATTAAGGTCTATTAAAGAATCTAAACTTTAAATTAAGGTTTTGTCAAATCCACATTAAAAAGACAGTTATATGTATTTCTTTGAACTTCAGTCGTTTTAGTAATATTTTGTTAAATTAATGTTGCAAGGATCGCTGCCTCAATTCAAATTAAGCTCTAATTGCATAATATAATTGCACTTTAAAGGTTCCGTTGAGAAGCAAGCCAAACCCTGTTGGGATGCAGACGTTCTGCTCTGTGTTTAGATCCAGTGGATGTCTCAGTTATTTAAGTCACAGGTTTTTTCGAGTTCACGGAAGCGTAAAGCGGGTTACAGTGGACAGATAAAGTCTCAGATTTACTCTGACAGTGATGCGTCTATTATAAACCGTCAAGGCTTTATTTGAGCCGCAGGTTCGGTTGTGTTCTGATTCAACCGCATTGATAAAAAGAACCACATGTACACATGACACACATTTACTGATTATAATATCAAACAGTTACATTTTTTTTACTTCATTTAAACATATGTTGAACTAAGATTTTGGTTTGATGTTTTACAGGTGATAATTACAATCATTTCAGATAAAAATGATATGTAACTTGTAATATGTTACAACCAAATATGAATTTAAAGCATTTTAATTTCGACATAAGATGAATCATACTATTACATGCACTTTTATGCTTTTAATTGTTGCATCTCTAAAAAAAAAAAAAAAAAAAAAAAGATCAGATCTTTATTTTTTATTTTATTTAAGCAAAGATTTACAGATTATAAAGGCAAGACGCTATAGGATTCATTGCATTGGTCAGTTTTGAGATTTTGGGCTATTTGCCTTTTCATAAAGCGTTGTTTTGGACTAGTGGAAAGAAAACATCCAAAATACACATTTAAAGGTTCACTTTATTGTACTTTTTCTATTTGCGACAGTAGATTTCAATTACAATACATACCTTTAAAAAAAAATTCTCCACTTCAGCAGCACTTACAAACACCAAAACTTAGAGTTTGATTCCTGTCTATATTTTGAAGGTTTTTGCTGAGGGGTTTGTTCATATTCAATTTACACTGCAGCACATTACTCCACTAGCAACACTTACATACACCAAAACTTAGAGTATCATTCATATCTATATTTTGAAGGTTTTTACTGATTTGTTCATATTCAATTTACACTGATCTATATGGCGAAAATGCATATATTTAAAGGTTGTTAAGTTTTTTCTCCACTTCAGCAACACTTACATACACCAAAACTTAGAGTATCATTCATATCTATATTTTGAAGGTTTTTGCTGAGGGGTTTGTTCATATTCAATTTACACTGATTTATACAACATTTTATTGCTAAAAACATGGCGAAAATGCATATATTTAAAGGTTGTTAAGTTTTTTCTCCACTTCAGCAACACTTACATACACCAAAACTTAGAGTATCATTCATATCTATATTCTGAAGGTTTTTACTGAGGGGTTTGTTCATATATCATTCCCACTGATTTATACAACATTTTATTGCTTAAAACATGGCGAAAATGCATATATTTAAAGCTTGTTTGAGTTTTTTCTCCACTTCAGCAACACTTATAGACACCAAACTTTAGAGTTTTATTCCTCTCTATATTCTGAAGGTTTTTACTGAGGGGTTTGTTCATATTTCATTCCCACTGATTTATACAACATTTTATTGCTATAAACATGGCGAAAATGTATTTGTTTTCTGTTTATTGACAGTATTTTGTAATCTAGTAATCTGTAATTTAGTAATAAAAAGAGAAATCAAAAATCCCTTCTGTAAAAACCTCATTCTAATATATCAACAAAATCCAACAAGAATTTTGAACCTGGCTTTATCCAGTGTTCATATTTATATTTTGGATAATCGGTGCATAAGCATTAAAAACAAAACTTTTTACCATTCTTAATGTCAATGAACTGTGGATGTATGGTGATGTGTATTTTTTTATTTTTTTTACCCTATTCACCTGCCTTGCCTTGAAGAGGAGAATATTCAGCTCTGGTGAGCTCTTTGTGACATATAACTGTAAAAATACCCTGAAAACATCCTTGTATCAAACACTAGAAGAGGCTGGGCAGCATTGAAGAAGAGACATCCAGCGTAAAGGACCCTGAAACAGAGAAACACAGCACGTCAAATACATCATGATGGTCTAAAGAAAACACATACAGCAGCCTCGAAAATATCTGTTTACACTAACACATATCTGAATGTCTTTACATATCAAATCATGTGTCACGTATGATGAATACACTTTACAATCTCACTTAAACCAGATGTAGAATTTACTTTCACTCCGCTAGTAAATTTCACAAAGAAAATGGCAAGTAACACATTGAAAGTAGAAAGACTGAAATAGCATCTTCTTGTAAAATGTACTTCAATCATTCTTTGTATACAAGTTTGATTGGGTTTTAAATGCTAAACCAGCGCATATAGTGCTGAAGATGAAGTGGGTCAGTATTACGCTTGTTTTTGGTTAGTGTTGCTAGTTAATGTGATTAGAACTGACTTGATAAATTCACTAAAATTCACCAGCTGATTTAAATATATTGAGACGTCAAATATAATGAATAAAGGTGATGTATGAAAAAATATGTTGTTTGATAGTTCAGATCCAATTCTGCAGATATTTGGAAATACATTACGAATGTCTCCACAATGTCTCGTCTGTGTTTCTCTCTGTGCCAGGCTGTGCTGGTTCAGCTTGTGTGTGTGTGTGTCCTTGTGTGTGTGTGTGCGTGTGTGTTTGTCCTTGTGTGTGTGTGTGTGTGTGCTGCTGACACACTGCTGACGGTAAATCCAGATTAGAGAGGCTAAAACAGGCTGCAGGACTGATGCATGAACCCTAATACACAGACCCGCTGTCACCCTCAATAATTCTCACATACACACACAGACTCCTGACCCCTCACACGCTGCAAATGTACCTGAAACTTCACCTGGCTGTGTGTGTGTGTGTGTGTGTGTGAGTGTGTGTGTGTGTGTGTGAGTGTGTGTGTGTGTGTGTGAGTGTGTGTGTGAGAGAGTGCGTGTGTGTGCGTGTGTGAGTGCGTGTGTGAGTGCGTGTGTGAGTGTGTGTGTGTGTGTGTATTGTGCAGGAACAGGCTGTTAAGAATCTGAACTGCAGTATTTGCTAATTAGAGACATTCCTCAGGATTACAGTGCCAATTAAGAATCAGAGAACCATTGTGAGACTGTGTGTGTGTGTGTGTGTGTGGTCAGGAGTTCAAATAAGTCCAGCACCTTGTGTGATCATGAAACAAACACTCAGCATCAGTTTGAGCATCACTGTATGCACAGTCGACTGTAGAAAATGAGAGAATGTCTCTAAACCCCTTTGAGAAAAATATTGTGCAGCACGACTGTTTCCAACGTTGATAATAATCAGAAATGTTTCATATTATTATGAATTTTGAAGATCATGTGACACTGAAGACTGGAGTAATGATGTTGAAAATACAGAAATAAATCACTGTTTAACATATATTCACATAGAAAACAGCTGATTTACATTATAATTATATTTCACTGTCTTTACTGTATTTCTGTTCAAATAAATGCAGCTTTTATGAACAGAAGAGATCTGCTCTTACAGAGTAAAATGCTTACATTAAACTCTGCACACAAAACACACACACAACATACAAAACACACACACATCTTGCAAAAGCAAACACTATTTTAACTCTTCTATAAAAATATATTTTTGCATAGTAACTCAATTAAATGTGTGTGTGTCTCTGTATGTGTGTGTCTCTCTGTGTTTGTGTGTGTGTGTGTGTGTGTGTGTGTGTGTGTGTGTGTGTGTGTGTGTGTGTGTCTCTCTGTGTGTGTGTGTGTGTGTGTGTGTGTGTGTGTGTGTGTGTCTCTCTCTGTGTGTGTGCGTGTGCGTCTGTGTCTGTGTGTGTGTGTGTGTCTGTGTCTGTTCATTCGTGTGTGTGTGTGTGTGTGTGTGTGTGTGTGTGCGTTCGTGCGTGTGCGTTCGTGCACAGAATATGAATAGAAGCCAAGTCCGCTTTGTACAATATAGATACAATGTAAACTAATTAAACAAAAGAGCTGTTAGTTTCTAACGATGTGTGTAATATAGAGAAGTGTGTTTAGAGTTTGGTCAAAAGTTTGTTGTACAATATCAAACAGAGTGTAAAGCATATAATGTGCTGGTGTAACGATTAGGTTTATGAGTGAATGGTTAGTGTGCCTCAAGTATCACTTTTAGTGGCTAAGCAATTTTATAGTTTTTCTTGTTTGCTAACACACAATTCATAAAACAATTCACCATTTTCTCACAACAATAAACACAACCTCAAAACTACACACTGACTTGTGCAAGCTTCAAACTTCCAGGTCAAAATCAAATAGTTTAGTCAAAAACACGTTCTCGTTTGTCAGACTCAAACTTTGGCTTCAGATGATGCACAAATCTGTCAAATACTCAGAATACTTCACTGTCTGGAGAACACTACCGAGATCAGCTCAATACACTGCTACACAAACATCATTTTGGGAAACAGCAAACCTTTTGCTTGTCGAATGTCTGTTACAGTATATGGCACAAATCAAGGGGTGCAGATACAGTAAAATTAAGCAATAAAATGTGAGAAAAATGTACTTTCATTACACTACTGTAAAGAGATCGTACATGAGAAAGGTTACAGTAAAAACAACTGAATATAAAGTAAACACACAATGGAATATACCGTCAGCTACTTTACAGAAATAAATAACTAATGAATTAATTATTTGCATTACAGTATTAGTAGTATCCTTATTTGTTACTGTAAAGCAGTTTCTTAAGGTGCGTTCACACCAGACGCGAATTAAGCGTTACGCGCGAATGATTTACATGTTAAGTCAATGCAAAGACGCGATAGACAATCCTGCGGCGCTATTCGCGCGAATGAGGAATGGCATGAATTATGCGGCGCGAATTGAGCGTTAGGGGCGTTTGAGTTGAAAAATCTGAACTTTGGCGGATATTCGCGCCGCGTTAACCAATCAGGAGCTTGCTCTAGCAGTGACGTGATTACGAGCGGAGGCAGAAAATCCCAAACAACAATGGACGACAAATTAATGGTGGTTGTATGTGGGTACCCGGAGCTGTACGATACTACTTCATACTTTTACAAAAACAGGAATAAATTTTGCCACAAGACTGGAGCTGCCTGCAGAAGCCCCCCCCATGACGCAAATTACCGTCTGTTGGGTAGTTAATTTCACACGCGAATGAAGCGAGTAAACAAAATGTTCAAGCGTCCAACTATGCGCGAATAGTGCGATTTATTTGCTTCATTCGCGTCTGGTGTGAACGCACCTTTAGTCTTCAGTCTTGCACAAATACAGTACATGTATACTCTACTTGGCTACAAATCAATTCAACAGTAACGAGTTTGAGGGTGTACAGTATTTACAGTTCATAGAATAATGAACGTTAAAACTTCCGTAAAATTTACGGTAAAAAAAACGGTAGCTGTGTTTGCCAGAATTCTCCCATAAAAATTACGGTAAAAACATTTTTTACAGCTTTAACTTAAATTTACATTAAAATACCGTAATTTCATTAAGTGATATAATGCTACTACACCAACCTATTGAAGTACTGAAATCTGTTTTGTACCTGTCAGGGTTGGGGTGAATGGATGAGGCGAGGATTTGGGACTGCAAACACAAGGAGATTATAAAGGGAGCAAATGAGGAGGTAACGAGGGAAGACAGGTGGGGCAAATTAACCCATAATCAGGTAACAAGATGGGTGGGGTCAAAACAAATTGACATGAGAGCACATGGCACACAGAAAACTAGGACAGAAGCACATGGTCAGCAAACAAATCACCAGCCATGTGCAGAACTGGACATGAACACGCAGCTAATGAGGAAAATCATAAGCCACGTGTTCTCATTGAGGGATTTTTTTATTACTCATACGTTTAAATTATATTAAGCCTTAAAGTTCTGCATAATTAAGGGCGTGGTTACTTGAGTGACAGGTGGATTGCCGCTGCTGTCACCACTGTCGCGCTTGGTGGGCGTGGTTTCAGCAACCAGCTCCTCCCACATCCCGCCCTCATGCCCATTTTAGATTATCCGGGAGTGACGCTCCGTCCACTTTGAGCTTCAAAAATGCTCTTCAGAAATCTACGGGTGACGTCACGTCGTTCACGTTGTTTCGAGAGCGGTATGAATGGTTTAGAAAACAAGGCCAAATTAATCAGTTACAGCGTGTTAACAATCGAGAACAACTGTAATTTTTTATTATTAATGATTCCAACTGTTTGAACAATATTGAGCATGAGCTGTAGTTTTGTTACTCGGTTAGTTGTGTGTTACAGCGTGTCACAGTTTATCAATGGGATTAGTGCTCTATTTATAGAAAATACCATTTATGAGTTATATAATGCGTAAACAACCTTTGTATTGTCCTGCAATACCAAAAATAATTGAACAAAATAAATAACTAAGCTTTGGTCTGTTTGTTGTATTAGGAGAGTCACGAGGGGCCCGGAGCCGAGGTGGAGGTTAATGTTGCCAAATACAGTTCTGAGATTAAAACTGTGTGAAATGTGAAGTTGTGTTATAAAGTCCTGAAACACAGCGTGTGTGTGCGTGTGTGTGCGTGTGTGTGCGTGCGTGTGTGTGTAATAACTCTGAGAGTGTGAGAGTCTCGGAGGATATCATCACTGACCCCCTGACCTATGTCAGAGCAACAGCCACATACAGTGGTGATAGCCACCCGCTAACATCTGCAGGAGCCCGGCGAACTCTCTTCGATCTACATCAACACCAACACAAACAACACTGGACTGGACTGAAACTTCAGGGAAAACTTGCATGTCTTTCCTCTGCTGATCATTCTGTTTCACATTCATTTCTGAAGAATACTGCACTCAGTGAGGACATTGTTATTTTCACAGTAAAAGCCAGACTACAAGTTCTCCCTACTAGACTCAACCTTTCTATCTGGTTTCCTACAACTCAGGTCCCTCATTGTTTGCATCACACTACAGAACAGATCACAGAAACATTGCCACATATCTTGAATGGCTGCCGTGCTTACAAGGGAATGTACAGAGCACGCCACGACAGAATAGTGGACCTGATAGTGAAGGACATATCAAATCATGTATCACCTTCAGTAAGAGTATACACACATGCCTGTGTAAAACCCTCTATGTT
>CM049865.1:55638413-55650913 GCA_027474115.1 Schizopygopsis malacanthus
AGAAAACACCAGGACTGAGTTCACAGCGCTTCAAAAGCTCAATACGAGTTGAAAGAGGCTCACACACACACACACACACACACACACACACACACACACACACACACACTTGGAGCAGTGGACACACACACACACACACACACTTGGAGCAGTGGACACACACACACACACACACACACCTGGAGCAGTGGACACACACACACACACACACACACACACACACACACACACACACACACACACACACACACACACCGTACACACACAGCAGTGAACACACACACACACACACACACACACACTTGGAGCACACACACACACACACACACACACACACTGACAGTGAACACACACACACACACACACACACACACACACACACACACCTGGAGCTGTGGACACACACACACACACACAGCAGTGAACACACACACACACACACACACACCGTAAACACACACAGCAGTGAACACACACACACACACACACACACACACACACACCGTGAACACACACACACACACACACACACACACCGCACACACAGCAGTGAACACACACACACACACCGTGAACACACACAGCAGTGAACACACACACCCAGAGCAGTTGGGGGGTGTCTTGCTCAAGGGTCTCACCTCAGTTGTGGTATTGAAGGTGGAGAGAACGCTGTACATTCCCCCCCCGACATTCCCCGCCGCCGGAGACTCGAACTCGGAACCTTTCAACTACGAATCCGACTCTCTCACACAGACCAGAGCCGATCCTAGGCTTCTGGGGGCCCTACGTAAAACTATGACGACCTGGGGGGGGGGTTCACTCCGTCTTGAATCGTGCTCGTGGAAAGCGCTCGAGAAACAGTGTCTCTTCCGTGGCTCGCTATGCTTTCAACTTGTTGTTCTAGTCTCGAGCAAGAGACTTTACAACATTCACACTACATGATTTGACTGAAAGGGCGACAGCACCGCATTACAATATATTATCATTCAGAAGTTTTCACAGCCGTTGGCCAAATTCAAAGTGTGTGTGTGTGTGTGTGTGTGTGTGTTCACGGTGTGTGTTTACGGTGTGTGTGTGTGTGTGTGTGTGTGTGTGTGTGTGTTCACGGTGTGTGTTTACGGTGTGTGTGTGTGTGTGTGTGTGTGTGTGTGTGTATGTGTGTTCACTGCTGTGTGTGTTCACGGTGTGTGTGTTCAGTGCTGTGTGTGTTCATGGTATGTATGTGTTCACTGCTGTGTGTGTTCATGGTGTGTGTGTGTTCACTACTGTGTCTGTTCACGGTGTGTGTGTGTTCACGGTGTGTGTGTGCACATTGGATGGGTTAAACGCAGAGCACAAATTCCGAGTATGGGTCACTTAATGTCCCCACATGGGTAGTAATACCAGTACATTTTGACCTTGTGGGGAATTTAGGTCCCCGTGAAGAAACAAGCTTATAAATCATACAGAATTAAGTTTTTGGAAAATCTAAAAATGCAGAAAGTATCCTGTAAGGTCTAAGTTGCTCTGTAACAGTATAAAAACCATTACGCCTATGGCCCTATAAGGATAGCTGACCAGACGTGTGTTGTGTGTGTGTGTGTGTGTGTGTGTGTGTGTGTGTGTGTGTGCGTGCGTGCGTGCGTGCGTACCTGTGTGCGTGTGTGTGTGCGTGTGTGTGTGCGTGTGTGTGTGTGTGTGTGTGCGTGTGTCTCTGTGTGTGTGTGTGTGTGTGTGTGTGTGTGCGTGCGTGCGTGCGTGCCTGTGTGCGTGTGTGTGTGCATGTGTGTCTGTGTGTGTGTGTGTGTGTGTGTGTGTGTCTCTGTGTGTGTGTGTGTGTGTTTTAGGCCCTGCAGATTAAATACTGTAAGCTTCTTATGTGGTGGTTGTGTCCTTAATTTCAGTCAGCGCTGGGTCCTAGTGCCACACCATCAGAAGAAACGGAAAATCCCCAAACAACACAACACACCAAAGACAGACAGCCTCGAACACAAGTGACTCTTTAACTACATTAAAATAATGAATATTGGGGTCCATCCAGAAAGCATTTTAACTTAGTAAAGTAAAACAATACACTTGGTCGAGAATCCATATGTTTTTGTCCTTTAAATTGGCTAAACATATACTTAAATTGCTTAAAATATGTACAAATAATTTTAATATTTACATACATTAAATTATTTGTTTTAACTTTTTGCATTTCTAAAGAAAATTTTAAATATGGATTAAAAGGGACGAATAGTTTACTCGATTAATGCAATATTATAATGCAAGATATACACACTCTATATTCATTGACAGGTGTCTGTGAACGCGTGCGTGCGTGCGCGTGCCCGTATCGGGATGTTTCCCCCCTAAATGAAAAGTTTGGACTCACCAACTTCCCAGACATGATGAGAAACCTGAATCCTAATTCTGCCTGTGATGATGATGATGATGATGATGATGATGATGGTGGTGATGAAGATGCAGGCGATCCGCCGGTTCGAGACGCGGCCTGCCGCTGCAGGTGATCATCTGAAACAGATATGAGAGATATGAAAGGTCTGAACAGAGGCTGTTATACTGTCTGTGTCTCTTTATATCTGCAGATAAACCCCTTATAGAGTTTCTGTGGATTTGAAACTAGAAGAAATCCGATTCAATTAACAAGCGCAGAATCCGCTTTACACGCGCTCATTGACATCCTCATACACAAACAATCATACACAATACTGTCATACAGAGCAGAAATATCACTCAAAACCACTCTTCTGCTGACAGAGAAACGCTACAGAGCGAGCACAGCATGGACAGACCATAAACAAACGAAGAAAACGTTTTAAATCGATTCAATTCGATTATTCCCAATGGTGTTTCTAAGTAAAACCACAACAAAATGCATTCATTTAATTACAAAATAAGTGCTTTCAAAATTTATTTCCAAGTATAGTTTAGCCTACATATTAATATGTATCATTAGCAACTGCAAAACGAATTAATTCCAAATTATTTTCCCATTAATATGACTGATTAATAAACGCAAAACGAATGTATTACGTGTCAGTACATTGTGTGATCGCACTCGAGGTCTAAAGCAAATATACAAATCATAAAAGACACAGATGATTTATTAAAAATAAGCGTGGTTTTAATACAGAGAGTCCCAGAGAGAGAGAGGCTGGATGTTTGTGGGATTTAAGGAACACTGGGTCCTTTTGTTTCTGTAATCCCGTTTGGACGCACGAGCCCCCTCCACACACACACACACACACACACACACACACCGACCTCAATTATTCCAGCTTGTCACATCATGAAATGAGTTGTTCTGTGGCTGTGTGTGAGCTCTGAAATTCAACATTGCTTGGTTTATAATATAAAACACGGGTATATGATCGATTGCGCCTCAGATCATTGATCTTCGATTTGTGATTATGTGCGCACGCATTTACTATTCATTATGACTTTTCTTGTTCTTTAACACTGAATGAAGCTCTGCACCAAATATGAGTCCAAATCTTAAGTTTTTTCCTCATGTATGGAAATATTTAATCCACCGCAGAAACATCGCTAAAATGAATGCGATCATTAAATATGGCGAAAACCTCTTTAATTAAATAGTATTTATTTGGTATTGCTGGTTCCATGAATAACATTTAACATGCATATATAAAAAACGTTTCTTTTAAGGGTTAAAATGCTGCTGTGCGTATTCTTAAATATAGAGTTTCTTCATCAAGATTTCCAATATGTTTATGACGCTCAATTTTAATTTATTTATTGGCATCTATGGTTCCATGAAGAACTTTTAGCATGCATGGAATATTTTAATTTCACCAAAAATGTGGAAAAAGGTTCTTCAGATTATTAAAATATCCTCCGCACTGAGAAATCTTTTTTACTGAACGGTTCTTTGAAGAACTACAAATGTATATTTGATGGCATCGACGTAAAAACATACATTTGAAACATTTAGGCTACAAAGCAATATTTACTCTAAGCGAAAAATATATATATTTTAAGAACTGATGATTGAAAGATTCTAAAATTCGATTCTTCATGGCATCGCTTCGAAAAAATAATTTAGGATCATTTATTTGAAATATTTTTAGAAGTTCTAACGTGCGTTTTAAAGAATTATTCACGAACACATATGCAATTTATATTCTTCATGCAAACACATGATTTGAATGAAAGCGATTAAATATGTGTCCATGGAGCACAAACGCAGTCATAAGCAGCACAGCTATATTTGTAGCAATAACCAACAATACATTGTATGGGTCAAAATTATACATTTTTCTTTTATGACAAAAATCATTAGATATTAAGATCATGTAAATTTCCTACCGTAAATATATCAACACTTAATTATTGATTAGTGATATGCATTGCTAAGAACAACTTTAAAGATGATTTTCTCAATATTTAGATGTTTTTACACCCTCAGATTCCAGATTTTCAAATATTGTCCAAACCATACATCAATGGAAATATTATTTATTCAGCTTTCAGATGATGCATAAATCTCAATTTCACAAAATTGACCCGTACGGCTGGTTTTGTGCTCCAGGGTCACATATATATAACTTCTTGAATCAGAGAGAGGAGGGGGTGGAGGGAGGGGTTTGTCCAGGTCTGGTCCGACTCTAATTAGCCTCCTCCTCCTCCTCACTTCATCTCTGTCACACGGAGAACACCGGACAAACCGAGCTCTCAGAGAGACACCGAGAGAGTTACCGACGCATCTGAGAGACTGCTGCAGATAACAGAACAGTTTACACTGCGCCGAACTAAAGATCAAGTACAGACTGACAGAAGGAGAGAGAGAGAGGAGAGAGAGACATGATGTCCTACATGAAGCAGCCGCATTACTCGGTGAACGGGTTGACTCTGTCCGGTACCGGGATGGATCTCCTGCACTCCGCCGTCGGTTACCCCAGTGAGTACTGACCGAACCCCTTACATTCTCATTATTACACCAATTATGCGTATAAACACTACGCCAAATTAAAACAGACGCTCGTGACTAAAATTGCGTGTATATGATGTTTGACGTGCATATAATAAACAGTTTCGCGTGCATATGATCCGCATATACCCCACACCAATAATCATACCCATCGAGTATCGAAATTAATTTTTGTGCATCAATACCACGAGTTTTTGATTTCATTCGGCTACGCACCTTCATCGAGACGTCATGTTAAACTGCGCGTGAACGTCTTTATTATTAATATTATATTATGTATTAGTTTATAATATAGCAACACTCTGGAATTTATAAAATCGCAAACAATTCTCGTATTTATGAATATAAGCATACATGCACTTTTAATATAAATGCATACAAATAAAAACGTTTTATAAATATTATTATTGCGTATGAGTTGCGCTCATTTTTCTTACATCTAATGAGAAAATGTGTTTTGTGTATTGCTCAGCTCATATTTATAATATTTTAAATCGAAAAATATAACCAACATTACATTCAATTGAACTTTATTTCGTTTAAAATCGAATTTGAAGTCAAGCAACACATGTTTATTTAAATAAGCTTTTAAAATATGACAATTATGGAATATTCGCATCGACAATTTCAATGGGACAGAGTTTGGATCATTCTGATTAATATTAATATAATCGCACATGGTGATTAATTTCATAAAAGTCTATTCTAATGAGGGTTTATGAGAAATAATGTCAATCTTTGTAAACACTTATTAATATCATAATCAGTGCTGCGGGATGCGCGTCTCTCGTTTAAAGAATATGAGTTGATTAATTATGTATTTTATTAATCCAGATACTTGACACAGTTTGAAGAAATTAAGTAAACGTGTCATTTATTTTTTTGAACATATTTTGGATGATAGATAGATGATTATATATAATGCAAAGCAGCTTTAAGTCTCTATTTTAAAGAGTCTACGTTATAATTAAAAGTATCTCAAGCTGATTTATGGCAGAAACGCACAATTAAAATCATGCAATCAAGTGCTGATTAACTGCAGTGTGTTGAGATTACACTCATGGCCACGTGTGGTAGTTGTGCATGTTGCATCATCTCGATTTAAAGACTAACCGTGTTTGTGTGCTTTATCATCAGACACTCCGCGCAAGCAGCGGCGCGAGAGAACCACCTTCACGCGCGCGCAGCTCGACATCCTCGAGTCACTGTTCGCCAAGACGAGATACCCGGATATCTTCATGAGAGAGGAGGTGGCTCTCAAGATCAACCTGCCCGAGTCCAGAGTCCAGGTGAGTGCAGCAGAGCCCCGAGACACCACAGGTGCACGCGCTTAGCTTGAGCGTGACCCCTGAGGATGATGATGATGATGATGATGAAGGTCATGCGAACCCTTCTACATTCCACGGGACTCTTTCAATGCACAAACGGTTGTTTAGAGTCATTATTCAGAGTAGAGCTATATTTGATTATCTGAGGTCTACAGTGGAGAATAGACTTCTCATTATTAACATGTTATAGGCCTGTATATAGGTCTCTCTCTCTCTCTCTCTCTCTCTCTCTCTCTCTTTCTCTCCGTTTCTCTCTCTCTCTATCTCTCTCTCTCTCTCTCTCTCTCTCTCTCTCTCTCTCTCTCTGTGTCTATCTCTCTCTCTCTCTCTCTCTCTCTCTCTCTCTCTCTCTCTCGCTCTGTGTCTCTCTCGCTCTGTGTCTCTCTCTCTCTCTCTCTCTCTCTCTCTCTCTCTCTCTCTCTGTGTCTATCTCTCTCTCTCTCTCTCTCGCTCTGTGTCTCTCTCGCTCTGTCTCTCTCTCTCTCTCTCTCTCTCTCTCTGTGTCTATCTCTCTCTCTCTCTCTCTCGCTCTGTGTCTCTCTCGCTCTGTGTCTCTCTCTCTCTCTCTCTCTCTCTCTCTCTGTGTCTATCTCTCTCTCTCTCTCTCTCGCTCTGTGTCTATCTCTCTCTCTCTCTCTTTCTCTCTCCGTTTCTCTATCTCTTTCTATATATATATATATATCCACAATTAAATATGGCACTTCTCTGACTAATTTCTATAGTGGAAAATATTCAGATGATTAAAATCTGATGATCCCACGGAAAAAAAAGGATTTATATTGTATATTATATCACTTATTTTAAATTATATTATTTGTTATACAAAGTTATTTTAGTTTTCATTAATATTTTGAGTAGATTACATTTTTTTATTGTTTTTTACCATTTTTGTCATTATTGGTACGTCTATATATTAATTATTGTCATTTTAAGTTTTAGTTATTTCAGTACATCGAGTTAAAATAAATACAAATTTAACTGAGTAACTTATTATATTTTATATAATTATACGTTTTTAAAAATTCTGTAACTTTTATTTTAGTTTTAATTAATAAGTTGTGGTATATAAATTATATAAATCAGAAAAACAATTATAAAAGCAAAGCAATGATGGCAACTTTCCTTGATTTATTTTATTGTTGTGTTTTGTTTTATTATTTAATTTCGATTACATATAGATTATCTTCTGTAAAGAATTTAAAAGGTGACCCTGGAGCACAAAACCAGCCGTATGGGTCAATTTTTGTGATATTGAGATTTATGCATCATCTGAAAGCTGAATAAATAATATTTCCATTGATGTTATGGTTTGTTATGATCGGACAATATTTGAAAATCTGGAATCTGAGGGTGCAAAAACATCTGAATATTGAGAAAATCATCCTTTAAAGTTGTTCTTAGCAATGCATATTACTAATCAATAATTAAGTTTTGATATATTTACGGTAGGACATTTACACGATCTTAATATCCTAATGATTTTTGGCATAAAATGATCATTTTGACCCATTCAATGTATTGTTGTCTACTTGCTACAAATATAGATGTGCTGCTTATGACTGCGTCTGTGCTCCGGGGACACGTATAAATAATGTTTTACTTGCCTGCAGCAGGAGCGGGATTCTGACGTCTGTGTTTTCTGCAGGTGTGGTTTAAGAACCGTCGTGCTAAATGCCGCCAACAGCAGCAGCAACAGACCAGCGGTCAGTCCAAACCCAGACCACCAAAGAAGAAGTCGTCTCCGGCCCGAGAGCCCAGCGTCAGCGAGCCCAGCACCAGCACCAACGGCCCCTACAGCCCTCCACCTCCTCCGGCCCCGAGCTCCACCAGCGCCACCGTGTCCATCTGGAGCCCGGCCTCCATCTCTCCGCTTCAGGATCCGCTGTCGGTCTCCAGCACGCACTGCCTGCAGCGCTCCAGCGCCTACCCCATGACCTACACCCAGGCCCCGGCCTACGGCCAGAGCTACGCCTCCTCCTCGTCATACTTCACCGGGCTGGACTGCAGCTCGTATCTGTCCCCAATGCACCCGCAGCTGTCGGCCACAGGGGGCGCTCTCAGCCCGATGGGCGCAGCGCTCGGCCAGTCGCCCGCCTCGCTCTCGTCGCAGGGCTACACCGCCGCGTCGCTGGGCTTCGGCGCCGTCGACTGCTTAGACTACAAAGACCAAACGGGGTCCTGGAAGCTCAACTTCAACGCTGCGGACTGTCTGGACTACAAGGACCAGAACTCCTGGAAGTTCCAGGTCCTGTAGAGCGTCTAAAAGAAGCCTCACTGCGCTTCTGAATGGTTCCAAAGGGGCAGCGATGCCATAAATGGACCATTTTTGGTTCCAAAAAATCTTTGAATGAATAGTTCAGAAAAAAGTGTAAAGAATCTGAAACCAATGAATACTAATGGTCTTTGTCCCAATGCTCACTACTGGGAACCATTTGGTTCACTCTTAGAAAAAGTCCAAAAATGGGATTTGTTTGCAGTGAATGGCATTGAAGAACCTTTTTTGGTTCCACAAAGAACCTTTAAGTGAACAGTTCAGAAACAAGTGTAAAGAATCTGCTTAAAAAAATAGAAATCCTCAGTGTTTGGGGTAGCACAACAAAAGTAGCAAAACGCGAGTTACGTAATCAGATTACCTTTTTCCAAGTTACTAGTAAACTAATGCATTAATTTACAATTTTACAGTTACTTTTATAAATAAGAGTTACTTTGTTTTCCATCAGCCTGAGGCGTATTAATATCACTTCTGGTGTGAACGTATAAAGAAATATAACTTTTGAGGTTTTTGTTACTAAATGAACAAGTAAGCCCAGCCCAAGTGACAACGCATTTCCATAAAAAGTAACACATTGAGTTAAGTTTAATGGAGTAATGCAATATTGCAGTGCTTTATTTTAAAAGTAACTTTACCCAACACTAATATAACCTATAATGGTTAAAATTTGAGTTTTATTGTTTTAATTGGAACTGGTTCTATTGGTTTTAATTGGAACCGTAATGGTCCCCTACTGGTCATTGGTTGCCTTGTATTAACGGTGTGTTAAAACCACTAAACACTAAAGGCATTTGACCCAAAATTCACTACTTACTCTCAAAAAAAAGGTCCAAAATGGGTTTTATTGTGCATAGAAGAAGCGTTTTTGGTTCCCACAAAGAGCCTTTCAGTGAAGAGTTCTTAAAATAACCACTTTTTTATTTTTTAATCATCTAAACAAGCTTTTTTAATATAAATAACCTTTAGTGCAATGGATGTGAAAGGTTCCTCGTGGAACCACAGATGCTTAAATGCAATGGTTTGTCAAGTTTATAATGGCATGTGCAGTGGAAATCATTAGAGCGTCATCATTGTAATAAATAGATGTTCTTTATTGGCATTGATGGTCGAAGAGGAAAGCACTAAATGTGGTTTGAAGTGGAAAACGGAAGAATTTCTTAAGAAGTGCTCACTGAAGGGTTCTTTGGGGAACACACAGGGGTTCTTTAATGGGATGACATCACTTTATATTTAAGACTGATACTGTTTTCCTTTTGTGGAATGGAAAGGTTTCATTGAAGGTTCTTCATCTTTATTTTCATGAATGTGGATCACATAATACCCATATTCTGAACCATTTGGACCACACGGAGAAACGTTCTGTCCAGTGTAGATGCAGATGTTTCTTACAGTCGTGATTATTTATGACTAACACTGAATGATGTGTAGCTGGTTAGTGAACATGAGATCCTGCACAGCTCAAATGTTTAGTGATTTACAAGCATCGTCATCCTCTGAACTGCTAAAGTCTTGTTCTACGAGGTTAATCATTGCATGACGTTTCGACCGTCAGAATCCCAAACGAGAGCAAAGCATGCTGGGATTCCACTGTAAGTCACATGACTCTATTATGATTAGATCAAACATCTGAAGCGTACCGTATTTACTGTCCTGTGATTCTGAAACGTCAACACTGTACTTGAACGAATCATGTGTCGAGTTGCATGGAACTGAACGACGACAAACTCGTTTAGATGCTGCCAACAATCTGTCAATCTCAGGGGTTTCTGACGCTCGTTTGTAAATCAGCGCTCTTTTCTGATGGACGATTGTGTCTTTGTTTTTAATGTCCTGCTTTTTCATTGTGTTTGCATTTAGAGTCTTGTAGTTTTGAGACTTTTAATGAATTATAAATAAACTATTTCTTTCCATAAATACAGGTTTTTCTGATTTTGTAGAATTTGGGGAAATAATTGTAGTATATCTTTATATATATATATATATAATTCTATAGTATTCTATTGTTATATATTTTGACATATATACAAAAATAAATAAGTAAATGAATGAATGAATTTTATTAAAATGGTAAAATATCTTGCTGTTCTAAGATAAGCTTTATTTTCCTTATTCTCAGTTATTTCTTTGGACTTTAGGATGAAATATGAGCCGGATATGTTTTTTTTCTCTCCCAATGAGAACACACACACACACACACACACACACACACACACACACACACACACACATATTGGGATTACAATTAAACTGTGTTCGTCCATCATGTGTTCTGTAGCTTTAAGAAATAGAGGCAAAAAGAAACAAGAGATGGAGGGAAGGGTCACATGAGTGTGTGTGTGTGTGTGTGTGGTATAATCTGGATGGATGAAGCATATGGCGTGTGTGGTGCAGACGGGCTCAGAGACTCTCAGGACTTAAAATATGATTCATTTCTTTCCCTCTAATCCAAACAGACACATCAGAGCAGAGTTCCTCCAATTTCCCCTTTAATCGATTCCTAATCCCCCCCCCCCACACCCCCACACCCCACACCCCACACACACACAAACAAACAAACACTTCTGTTGACACACGTTACTGTATTCAATAGCAATACTTATTATTATTGTGTGCATGCGTGTGTGTGTCTGTGTGTGTGTGAGTGTGTGAGTGTGTGAGTGTCTGTGTCTCTGTCTGTGTGTGTGTGTGTGTGTGTGTGTGTGTGTGTGTGTGTGTGTGTGTGTGTGTGTCTGTCTGTCTGTGTGTGTGTCTGTGTCTCTGTCTGTGTGTGTGTGTGTGTGTGTGTGTGTGTGTGTGTGTGTGTGTCTGTCTGTCTGTGTGTGTGTCTGTGTCTCCGTCTGTGTGTGTGTGTGTGTGTGTGTGTGTGTGTGTGTGTGTGTCTGTGTCTGTGTCTGTGTCTGTGTCTGTGTCTGTGTGTGTGTGTGTGTGTGCGTGCGTGTGTGTCTGTGTCTGTCTCTGTCTGTGTGTCCGTCCGTCCGTCTGTGTGTGTGTGTGTGTGTGAGTGTGTGTGTGTGTGTGTGTGTCTGTGTGTGTGAGTGAGTGAGTGAGTGTGTGAGTGTGTGAGTGTGTGTGTGTGTGTGTGTGTGTGTGTGTGTGAGTGAGTGAGTGAGTGAGTGTGTGTGTGTGTGTGTGTCTTGTGTGTATCGTTATTTTTACTGATCTAATTTAGCAAATGTTTCAATCCTCTTAGGCTCCGGCGCTGTTCAGAGTGAATTAGTCTGGATTATTGTGTCTCTCACTTCACTCTTTCTCAGCCTCTCTCGCTCTCGTTTAGTGTTTTCTTCTCAGCGTCTCCCTCAGAAACAGACTCAGAGGTTTGTGTTGGTCAGTGAGTGTCAGATCGTACCTGATCTCCATCTTCAGTGTCTACCGTCTGTGAGAAGATTGGGTGCAGAAACCGGTTCAATATTCCTGCAGATGAACGTCTACAACACAAGCCATATATTTAATACAGCAACAAGATATTATGCTGTGGATGGTTTAAGAGCCACACGTTTGACACTGTACAATATTTCCCATGACTATTAATTTACACCAAAATACTGCAATGAAACGAGCAATATAAATAAATAAATAAATATTATTAAACATAAATTATAATTTAAATATCTTAATTGTTCTAAAAGTCCTACAATATAACAGATATTTATATAACTCATTTTCTTATTTTCTATAAAGGAACAAAAACATGCTAATCTGTTCTTTTCTACAGATTAAATATTAAGAGTGAGACACATGTAAATACTATATTTACTCACATTAATAATGAAATCCATCATTTTCTGAATCAAAGCATCTCTAAAAACAACTAATCACCGACGGAGAAGATCTGCTGCTGTTAATGTACACTTACACTTAATAATTACATTCAGATTTCAGATTCATATCAATATTGAAACAGAAATTATCATTACATAATAAAATCATGAAGTTTTCATTATAAATGAATGTTTACACTCTATATAGA
>CM049865.1:55658413-55660913 GCA_027474115.1 Schizopygopsis malacanthus
GTATACAGCACATGTGATGAGTCGTTTCATATTTCAATAATTGAAGAATCCATCATATCGTGTCTTCTGCATGCATATTAATGTGTTCTTTCCCTGGTACCGTGTTATGCACGAGCTGAATCTGACTCTACAGACACCTGAGCTGCTCTACAGAGGTTCAAGCAGATGAAACAGTGCAAGATGTCAGGTGTGTGTTTACCGAGACTTTCTTCTGCGTGACCAGCACAGCGCAGTCCGTGCCTCGGATGCCCACCGTGGTCAGGCCGCTCTGACCGATGGCTTTGAAGGCATATTCTGTCCAATCACATGCAATATAATACACACAGGTCATATTCACTCAATTATGATAGACTAGCTCGGATCTTAAAACGGTTCTGATGATGAAACTGGACTTATAGGTAAAGCTAAATGATCAAATAAACACATGCATGCTACACAATGACCAACAACATCTAATGAAAGTGCGTAAAAGTAGTGCGTCAAATAAAAACTAAAACTGCGCAATAATTGACTTTGGCGTGTAGTTGATACTCAGTTGTCGCGTGCGTTGATACGTAATTTGTTGGGGTGCATATGATACACGATGGGTATGATTAGGGTTATGATGCGTATCATATGCACGCCAACACATTACGTATCAAGCACGCGAAGTAATTTTTACGTATTTTCATGAAACCGGGCTCCGGTGACACACATAACACTCTGTGCATTGATTAATCCGTCACCGAATAGTTCAAGAAGAGGCATTGGTTGAGTAAACTTGATCTGAAAGCCACCGGATCGTGCGATGATGACGAGTCTCTTACCGACTTGATACAGGCGGCCCTCCGGTGAGAAGATGGTGATGTGTCGATCAAAGCCTGGGTTTGAGCCTCGAGACATGATTATAAACACACTTCACACCGAGTTCAGCAGCTCGAGCACTCGAATTATCTCTGTAGCGCGCGGAAGTCACGTCTGTCGAGTTCAGAGTGAATAAGCGATTTTATACTTTCACTTTCTCTTTCGTTCCGTCGCGTCCTTAAACTCGAGGAGGACACGCGCACGCGCACACACACAGCTGAAACACACACACACACACACACACACACACACACACAGAGAGAGAGAGACACACACACACACACACACACATACACACCTGAGACACACACACACATACACACACTTGACACACACACACACACACTTGAGACACACACACACACACACACACACACACACACACACAGAGAGAGAGAGAGAGAGAGACACACACACACACACACACACACACTTGAGACACACACAGAGAGAGAGAGAGAGACACACAAACACAGAGAGAGAGAGACACACACACACACACAAGCAAGCAAACACAAATAGACATACACACACTTGAGAGACACACACACACACACACACAGAGAGAGAGAGACACCCCCGAAAGACCGGTGTAATATTTTTCTGTAAAACAAAGGTTTAAAAGTGTTCAGAAAGTTATCATGGTTTTAGTGACACTGACATAAATTATAAAACCAAGTATAACAAATGTCCAGAGTTTTCATGTTATTACATAAAAAAAACTATTAATTTAAATTTGTACCAAGGTTGCGTTTTATCCCCCCCCCCCAAAGCAATTTGCTTTAAACATTTACAGCAAAATCAGAGAATATGCAGGTTTAGCATAAAAAATAATATTATCAAGATTTATGGATTATGAAATTATAATAGAATAAATATTAGCTGATGCTAACTAGCTACCTAATGCTAACTTGAGGTAATTTTTAAATACAACTTCCAAGTATTTTGATACAAAAAACTAGTTATAACGCATTTGATGGAAAAGCGAAGGATTTGATGTATAACTACAGAATAACCCCTGCAGGGGGCGTTTGAGAAAAAATATATAATTCTGAAAACATAATTATACTTCTATTAAATAACACGCACTCCGTCTACAGGCCCAGCTGTTCTCATAATCATATATAACGGTGACGCTCTACAAAACAACTAGCTTTAAATCACTTTTTATGCCAATTGCGCTTATTCATTTATATATATATATACATATCATTTTGGGATAAAAGTCGCAATCACAAAATCCTAATTGCGCGAAAGTCAGATTTGCATCAGTTTATGTCTGAATTATTACAAAACAACTTAATCTGTGGTGAAAATGAGCTTCCACAGCGTTGCAATAAGTAGCTTAAAGTTTGACCGAAAAAAATAATTTGACGATATAAAGTGCAGACTGTAAGATAAAAATACCTTTATTGTTGTTATTATTATATGACAAGTCTCCATACTAATATCGAGCATTTTTGAAACAATGTATTTGATTCTTGCTACGGAAATTACAGTTGTTTAAACGCATATTTTAAACGCGACACAGTTTTAACATCATAATATAACATATTTACGTGACACTTTTTAAAATACCAGATATTGCAAAAATGGTCCTGTGTCCAACACAACAGAATTTGACTGATAAAGTGCGTAGTTTAATTCCTTTATTAAC
>CM049865.1:55675913-55703413 GCA_027474115.1 Schizopygopsis malacanthus
AAATATTAGCGAAGGTATACACAGTTAGTGGTGTGTGGTCTGTAGTGACTGTGTGTGTGTGTGCTGGGCTTCTTTCAGGTCCTCCACCGGCTCCAGGCTCAGATGGTCGACGTTCGGTCCACTCCGTCTGCAGAGAGAGAACGGGAATAATGCATTAAAAACGGTATTTAACTTCCATATTCATGGGTCATTTTGACTCAAGCTTATAGAGAGAGTAATTGATTTGTCGCATTGATGAGTGAATGTGCAAATATGTGAGTACTACATTTACCCCCTTTACATTAACCGTTTTTCATTAACCGTCCCCGTCCCGTATACGGGTCGACAAAGTTTGCTTCAATATATTACAATTAAATCCTAATATAGTTACTACTATCGTTGGAAAGGTCCAAGACCTAAATAGATACATCACCACTGTTTGTTGTAAAAAAAATTATGTTGGAGCAGTAATAGAGTAATTTATGACAAGAGTGCACCTCATATACACCATAAAAGGAGCTCTGACCTTTGACACAAATTCTATTAATTTTCTTTTAGTAATTTCAAATATTATATGCCATCTGAAAGCTTAAAACCTCTAAATTAATCCCCTGAAAAACGTTTTAAAATGTAAACATTGCGTTTACATAAAAACGGTAGTTTAAAATATTTTTGCAGGCTCCTCCCCCTTAGTGGGAGGTGTCATATTCCAAATGTCTTATATAAACAAACTTTTTATAATCTTGACATGATACATATCATCGGAAAGGTCTGAGTCTCATGATTCCATATTTGGTGTTTATTTTATGATACTGAGAGAGAAATGTTTACAGAAGCTGATAACGCCTAAACGAAATTGCATAGCAACCTCAATTTTTTAAATATCAACTTCAAATTTGGAACACAACTTACACAACAAGATATGGGTTTAATTGTATGCCAAATTTGGATTAAAACCTATTTTGTAAAATATTTATTTTATATAAAATAAGAGTACAGTACATTTTATTTACAGTAAATTGAAACATAACTTTTTATTACTTTATTTAAAATGATTTCAAGAATTATAACAATTTAACTTTAAATAATGACATTTCAAGTCTATTTAAAAAAGGGGGGGGGGGCAGGTAAGGGGTAAAAAAAAAAAAAGAAGAAATTTCACGTTACGCAACTACAGCAAATACACTGAGATGCGAGAAAAATTATCTTTCAATAATGAGCAATTTTATTTCATTATTAAATACAATTTCTAAGTACATATAGGCCACGTACACACTGCAAGTTTCAGGAGTGACAACCGCATTTAAATACGGGAGAGAGTCCCGTAAATCTTCGTTCCATGTGTGTACGGAACAGCACTCCCTCCCGCATTTGTAACCATAGCAACATCTGTCGTCTCGCAGGAGTGAATAAACGTTGGGCTACTTTTTAACTCTGTTGACGTGGGATATTTTTCAACTTTGTGGGTTGACGTGATCCCACTAACGCAATATTTGCATTTGAAAGTGTTTGCGCTGTGATTGGTAACGCGGGACGACGCTGCGCTGTGATTGGTAGCATGGGACGACGCTGCGCTGTGATTGGGTAGCGCGAGATGACAGTGCGCTGCGATTGGGTGGCACGAGTTGACGCTGCGCTGTGATTGGGTAGCGTGGGATGACTCTGCGCCGTGATTGGGTAGCGCGGGACGACTCTGCGCTGTGATTGGGTAGCGTGGGATGACTCTGCGCTGTGATTGGGTAGCACGAGATGACGCTGCGCTGCAATTGGGTAGCGCGAGATGATGCTGCGCTGTGATTGGGTAGCGCGGGACGACGCTGCGCTGTGATTGGGTAGCGCGGGACGACGCTGCGCTGTGATTGGGTAGCGCGGGACGACGCTGCGCCGTGATTGGGTAGCACGGGATGATTCCGCGCTGTGATTGGGTAGCGCGGGACGACTCTGCGCTGTGATTGGGTAGCGTGGGATGACTCTGCGCTGTGATTGGGTAGCGTGGGATGACTCCGCGCTGTGATTGGGTAGCGTGGGATGACTCCGCGCTGTGATTGGGTAGCGTGGGATGACTCCGCGCTGTGATTGGGTAGCACGAGATGACGCTGCGCTGCGATTGGGTAGCACGAGATGACGCTGCGCTGTGATTGGGTAGCGTGGGATGACTCTGCGCTGTGATTGGGTAGCGTGGGATGACTCCGCGCTGTGATTGGGTAGCGTGGGATGACTCCGCGCTGTGATTGGGTAGCACGAGATGACGCTGCGCTGCGATTGGGTAGCGCGAGATGACGCTGCGCTGTGATTGGGTAGTGCGGGATGACGCTGCGCTGTGATTGGCCGTACCTCCTAAGGCATGCTCTGTCATGCTGAGGCACAGAGACTCCAGCGTGGGGTTGATCTCCAGATCCGTCCCCGGAACTTGGCATTCTGGGAATGAAAACAAGAGCATGTGATTAGCGGCAGCGTGTGTAGACATCGCACGGCAAAAATAGTTAACATTATGGTTTAAAGGCAGAAATGTGAGGTTTATTCTATTGTAAGACTTCAACTAGTAACAGTGTAAGTCACCCACTCTTCTATTCATTTAAAATCTGGAATTCGTTGTTGAGTGTTATTATTTTAATGTTCATTCATACACACCGCTGCTATTATTATTTGACGTTCGGTGGTTTTTAACATCAAATTGATGGAATTATCTCAGTACTGCTTCCAGCACATATTCGCAGTACAGTAATAACACTGATAGTTTTCATACCGCTTCATCTCTACTCTGAAAGGCTGTGTGTTCGTCTGAACGGATATGATCAAGCTGAACAGGAAGTACCTTGTTGCTGGAACAGCAGCATGGTCTGAGGAGACGTGTGAACAGGAAGTGAATGAGTTCTCTGCACTGAACTCCTGCTCTGGCTCGGCATGCTGTTACTGCCTCCAGGATTCCCAAACCACAGGTTCTGAAACACACCATCACACACAGTGTGTCACTGGAGAACCAGCTTCGGGCGTCTGATGGAGAGTGTTTTATAGGGATGCACCATATTATCAGAATCGGCCGATAATAGCTCTAAATGTAAATATCGGTATCGGCCCGTTATTACAAAATATACCGATATGTCTTGGCGATAATAGATTTACATGTGTTTAGGGTGTGCTAGTGATTAGATCAGCAGCGTGGCACTGATTTATGACATAATAAATATGGAGATATAAGGTTTTTCAATGATATAGACTTATTTTGTTGACCTAGCTAGCTAAAATAGGATATAAACGAGCTAGTTACTAGTATTGGACATTTCAAGGTCAAGGTAACCTTAACCTAACATTAAAATATTATGTTCACAGTATGTCAAATATTTTATGTGGTTATAAATGATAAAATAAGACTAAATGCATCAATTATATAAAAGCAGGCATGTTGAGTTGTGAAATGTGGGGCAGGTGAAGAGTTTTATGTAGTAAATATGTTCCTACTTGTGCAAAAATAGCCAATAATTAAAGGTTTCTATACGGGTCATGTGTGTAAAACTGATGTGGGAATTCAAAAACGGCGAAGAAGTGATGAAAGGATAAAAGAAACAAGATATTTAATGAATACCTGGAATAATAAATGATAAAATGCATTTATTTTAAAGATTCAGCAAATAAACACTTAGCCTAGGCTGAAATAACATAGAAGGATAGTGACACAAAAATAAATAAAAATAAGAATATGTGATGATCAAAAACAAGTTAATTGGGGAATTCCTGGAAATCTGAATGATGAAGTTAATTTCTTGCAAAGATATAGAAAAAAATAACCAGTCGGGTCACTTTAGACCCATGTAGTGCATCGAAGGGTTAATCTGTGAAAGCAGCACAGAATGAGTTCGGTGTGTGATAGAGTAAACGTTCAAAAACACTGATTCATCCAGTAATGATGCTAGTGTTCGGTGTAGTGTGTGTGTGTCTGTGTAAGAGTGAGAGAGTGTTTGTGTGCGTGTGTGTCTGTCTTTTGTGTGTGTGTGTGTGTAAGTGAGTGAGTGAGTGAGTGAGTGAGTGAGTGAGAGAGAGAGAGAGAGAGAGAGTCTGTGTGTGTGTGTGTGTGTGTGAGAGAGTGTGTGAGACCTGTCGGCCCTGTGTGCTGACGGCGGCGGGGTTAGCGAGCGTGTGTCGCGGCGATGCTCCGGTCAGACTCATCAGCCCCATGCGTCCGGCTGGAGGAGCTCCTCGGGGGGGCATCTGGAAGGGCCTCTGGCCCCCCCGTCTGACCAAACCTGCGCTCACAGATCCAGCTGTGGGCAGAGAGTTAGATCCGTACTGCTGCCACCTGCGCAAACACACGGAGCACATAAAGTCTTCTTCATTCTCGGCAATGGAAAGGCCTATGAGAACGCTTGGGATTTTATGCCAACACTAGCAATCTCAACAATCACATCCCTCACCCTCTCCGGTACACGCCGCTGTCCATCACGGGCTTCCGCGGGAAGAGGCGGAGCAACTTCAGAACCTGCTGTTTCCATGACAACAGTCGCCTCTTCTGCGTCTCGGTGAACGCCTGACAAACACACACTCATGATGAGCCTGGAGACGACGCCAGCATCGCTCGCGTCAGTAATGAAGCACGCCTCACCTCGTGTGTCACACACTTCTCTATGAGCTGCAGGTAACAGCTGATGTTCTCCTCGTCCGGTCTGGACACCAGCAGCTGCGTACACACTGGACACACACACACACACACAGAGAGCAGATGGCTACAACTCATAAAATACATAAACCTCAAACTAAAATAACTCAAGCCGAAATAGTTCAGAATATAACTATATAGATATTTACAAACAAAAGACAAACTACATTTAAATAAAACATTTAATACCGTTTTTGGAATCATTAACCTGTTAATTGTGAAAATTAAATGGTCTTATTTTAGTATCATTGAGATATTATTATTGATGTTATTATTATATAGATATTAAAGTTTTTGTTAGTATTTTGAATCGATTTTATTTATTTATAGTTTTGTTATATTCATATTATATTTTGTGTGTGTGTGTGCGTGTGCGCGCGAAAGTGAGTGTGTGTGTGGGAGTGTGAAAGTGCGCAAGCGGGAGTGCACGAGCGTGTGTGAGTAGTGTGTGTGTGTATGAGAGAGAGTGTGCGTGCGTGAGAGTGTGTGCACGTGAGAGTGTGCGTGAGTTTGCGTGAGAGTGTGCGTGTGTGCGAGTGAAAGTGTGTGTGCGTGCATGCGTGAGAGTATGTATGTGAGTGAGTGTGCGTGTGTGTGTGTGTGTGTGTGTGTGTGTGCGCGTGAGTAGTGTGTGCGAGTGAGTGAGTGAAAGTGAGAGTGTGTGTGCGTGCGTATGTGAGTGAGTGTGCGTGTGTGTGTAGTGTGTGTGTGTGTGCGCGAGTATTGTGTGTGCGTGTGTGAGTGAGTGTGCGTGTGTGTGTAGTGTGTGTGTGTGCATGTGTGAGTGAGTGTGCGTGCGTGCGTGCGTACCTTTCCCCATCACGCGTGTGAACTGTCCGGTGATGTCTCCGTCACTGATGGGTGCAGACGGTGATTCTCCGTCACACGCTGGAGGATTGTGGGTCTGGAAGCCCTCGCTCTCCTTCTCTTCCATGGGATTGGCTGCTTTATCGACAGGCTCCACCTCCTTCCGGGCAGCAGTGGGCGGGGCATAGACTTTGATTGGCGTGATGACGATCTGCTGAAGCTCTTGTAAAGCGTTCCGAACGTTCCCGCCTTCCAGAATATCCTGAAATCAACAACACGATCTCCGATAACCCGACGGTTCAGGAACACAAACGACTCCAGATCACTGATTAATTAATTGATTAATTACATTTTCAAGAGCTTTGAGGACGCTCTGTCGTTCTCTGAGCTTCTGTATGCTCAGAGCGATCTTATGTCGAGCTCCTTTCGTCACGTTCTGAAACAAACAACAACAACTACTAATTAATGCCTAATTAAGCAGCTCACTGAATGCTAAATGTGGCACAAACTGCTTCATTATCTCATGATTCTTGGAGTATTGTCTTCACAGAAGCTGCACAATAACAGCTAAACTAATAATCACAATTATTTCCCTCAATAAAAGTTTTAATTTTAATTAAATTTTTAATTTTAATTAAAAAATAAAAAAAATTAGAAATTACACATTTTATAAATTTCTGCACTGTATTTATCTTATTACTCGACATTATTAAAACTGGCAAGAAGCAGTGAAATTCCTAATATTAATTATAATAATTCAAATTTATGTTAATGCTTTTTTTATTAACCCTCAATGGTTTTGACCCAGAACAGATGCATAAAAAAAAATGTATTACCAATGAGAAGGGGTGGTGGGCGGGGCTTTGAGGTCACATGAGCCGATCAGGGCGGAGCTTACCTGCGACTCCAAGTGCTTCTCTGTGAGGATCATCATTTCTTCATACGTCATCTGAGAAAAGAGCGACGCGTATTTATGCAGACGGAGACTCTTCAGCCAGGCCGGCACGTCTGCAGGAGACACACGCACGCGCACACACAGGCACGCACGCACACACACACACACACAGGCACGCACAGGCACACGCACACACACACAGGCACACGCACACACACACGCACGCACAGCCACACGCATAGGCACGCACAGGCACACGCACACACACAGGCACACACACACGCACGCACACACAGGCACGCACACACACACAGGCACACGCACACACACACGCACGCACAGCCACACGCATAGGCACGCACAGGCACACGCACACACACAGGCACACACACACGCACGCACACACAGGCACGCACACACACACAGGCACACGCACACACACACGCACGCACAGCCACACGCATAGGCACGCACAGGCACACGCACACACACAGGCACACACACACGCACGCACACACAGGCACGCACACACACACACACACGCGCGCACAGGCAAGCACACACACACAGACACACACAGGCACACGCGCACACACACACACACACAGAAGGTGAAGTGTCAGAAATAGGGCTGGGCTACATCGATATGCGATGCTAACGGTTTAATTGGATTCAATGCTCTATGCTAAGCTACGCTAAAAGTGCTCCCACCAGACCGGCTGAATGGATTCATATGCGGTAAAACTCGACTCGTTAACTCCCGGGGAGTCCAATAATGAGCCTATTTAAAATAAAAGTGTAGTGTTTCTTTAAACCTGTGACATGTATAGTCTCATATGAGGTGCTCTGACACGTATTAATAACGGCGATACGCGAGCGTGTGATGCGACCGGTCACCTTTCATCCCGCTGCCGTCCTCCTGGAACATGTTGCGCGAGCCGCTCTGTTCCTCCGTCTGTTCGCTGCCCGACGACGCCACGCTGCTCTGCGGCGACAGAGGGGCGTGTTCTGCTCCGGACACGCCCTGACACATGCCCCCCTCCTCCTGGCTCAGCCAATCAGAGCTGCAGGCTGGGTGATTGGCGGGTGTGAGAGACATGGAGGGCTTCATTGAGCTCGGCTGCACATGACCAGCCAGTCCTGCGGAGCAATTATTACAGATATTACATATTTAATAAACACGGTTCCTGCTCTCTTTGGGCCTTTAGAGTATGTTTAGGTTTCCACCAATCAGCTTCATTTTATAAATGATGCATATTTAGATGTGCATTACATCAACTCCGAACAAACTGAAGCACATTTGCAGTGCATTCAAAAATTTAGAAATGTTGAAAATTATGAATAAGCATTAAATATGTCTCGCTGTAAAACAATCCAGAGTCTTTCACATTATGAACAATAACTATAAAGATAACGATATTAGCGTTCAGACCCACGGACGGCATCTTCTGTTTATTATAAATGTTATAAATAAATAAATACCTAGTTTAGTTATTTTTTTGCTATAATGTAAAAACATAGATTTTCTTATATGTGTCCCTGGAGCACAAAACCAGTCATAAGAGTCAATATTATGAAATTGAGATTTATGCATCATCTGAAAGCTGATTAAATCATATTTCCGATGATGTATGGTTTGGACAATATTTGAAAATCAGGAATCTGAGGGTGCAAAAACATCTGAATATTGAGAAAATCATCTTTAAAGTTGTTCTTAGCAATGCATATTACTAATCAGTTATTCAGTTTTGATATATTTACGGTTGGACATTTACATGATCTTAATATCATGATTTTTGGCTAAACAGAAAAATTATAATTGTGACCCATACAGTGTATTGTTGGCTATTGCTACAGATATACCTGTGCTCCAGGGACACACACACACAGTGAGGTTCAGGCAGGTGGTGTTACCTGTGCTGCTGTTGACCGGTGAGGTCACTCCGCCCGACCCAGGGAACGTCATGTGTCCGTTCTGTCCGTACGCCGGCTCCAGGGCCTCGGCGGAGCAGGGCCACTCGTCGGAGCCCTGCCGGGCGTGATGGTACGGAGCCGGCCGCGAGGACAGGTGCTCCTCCAGGTGATTGAGCCACATGGCCAGAGAGTTGCGGTCGTCGAGGGTGGTGGCGGGGTGGATGAGGGCGTAGGACAGCAGCTGGCGACTCTCCTCCACGAACAGGCTGCTCTCGATGGTGTGGCTCAGGACCTTCTGCAGCAGGTTCATGTATTCACACTTGGCTTCGCTGTTGCGCGGCTGCAGCAGGGGCAGATGGGATAGCAGCAGCGACACGGCCTTCTCCTTCGGCTCCTGCTGCCACTGACTGACCACGGCTGGAGAGACACGCTTTCATTACACGCTTATAATGGAGGAACTAGATACATGCAACCAAATTACGGAATTTAATTACTAAATAAATGTGATCTTTATTTAAAATGTTAATGATTACAAAGAGAGTTACATCTGAATATTTTCACACACACACACTTTCTCTCACTCACACACACACACACACACACTCTCACTCACACACACACACTTTCTCTCACTCACTCACACACACACACACACACACACTCTCTCTCTCACACACACAAACACTCTCTCTCACTCACACATGCACGTACATACTCTCTCTCACTCACTCACACATTCTCTCACTCACTCACACACACACACACACACACACACTCAGATATAATACTGTGTAGCTGACCGACGCTGTTTCTTATCTAAACATGTCTGCTCTCTCTTTGTCAGCGCAAGCACAGATCTCACTCTGTATGATTTTTTTTCACAGGTTTAACAGACACGGGCGAATTGTTGTCATCTAGAAATTACATTACGTGGGTGTTTCTCAATCGATTTGATTGATCAATCGTGCAGCTCTACTTTACAGACGTAGATGAAGTAGCCCTTTGAAATAACCCAGGCGTGCTCAAGCATGTCGGTGCGGACGCTGCTGGTCTTACCTGCGTTGTTGGCTTCTGCCTCCAGTATGTGTATCTCGGTGCAGTCGGCCAGCCAGTGGTCCAGACAGATGTGCAGGAACCGGGCCTGCGTCCGAGAGACACGCTTCAGCAGCGACAGCAGCGCCACCGTCTGCTCGCACTCGTTCCAGCCCTTAAACCAGTCCGTCAGAATCCCCACTTGGTCCCGGAACATCATGGCGAGCTTCTTCAGCGTCGGGGGCGGGGCTAGAGGGGGCGGGGCTTGTATTAACTGGGGGCGGGGTCACAGGCGGTGCTCCAGTCCACTCAGAGACGCACCGAAAAGCCCTCACATGGTTCTGGAGCGCAGTGGACGCCGGCCAGGCACGGGTCAGTGTTCGGACTCAGGGGTCAAAGGTCACGGGCGGATACAAACGCAGACGTGACTAGAGCATCTTCACGCGCACACGGACGCCGGTAGCTGCACACAAACACTCATTCATCAGATTATCACATAATCAGATTCCCAGCATCCTGCAGACCACAGCAACTCTGAGCACGGATTACACCCCTCGCCATCACACGCTAAGAAGAGGAGTAATGTCAGATGGGGTAAAATCAGGGTAAACTAGAGTAAATGCATGAAGTAGAGGAGTAAAGCCAGATGGGGTAAAATCAGTGTAAATTAGAGTAAATGCATGAAGAAGAGGAGTAAAGCCAGATGGGGTAAAATCAGGGTAAACTAGAGTAAATGCATGAAGAAGAGGAGTAAAGTCAGGTGGGGTAAAATCAGGGTAAATTAGAGTAAATGCATGAAGAAGAGGAGTAAAGTCAGGTGGGGTAAAATCAGGGTAAATTAGAGTAAATGCATGAAGAAGAGGAGTAAAGTCAGGTGGGGTAAAATCAGGGTAAACTAGAGTAAATGCATGAAGAAGAGGAGTAAAGTCAGGTGGGGTAAAATCAGGGTAAATTAGAGTAAATGCATGAAGAAGAGGAGTAAAGTCAGGTGGGGTAAAATCAGGGTAAATTAGAGTAAATGCATGAAGAAGAGGAGTAAAGTCAGGTGGGGTAAAATCAGGGTAAATTAGAGTAAATGCATGCAGTAGAGGAGTAAAGCCAGATGGGGTAAAATCAGGGTAAATTAGAGTAAATGCATGCAGTAGAGGAGTAAAGCCAGATGGGGTAAAATCAGTGTAAATGCATGAAGAAGAGGAGTAAAATCAGATGGTGTAAAATCTGGGTAAATTAAGGTAAAATCAGTCAGATTAGGTGTAAAATCAAGGTAAATAAAAATAGTACATGCAGTCAGATGAGGTTTACAATCACATATAATAAATTAAATCAAACACATATGGTGTAAATGCAAAGTAAATGCATGAAGAAGAGGAGTAAATTCACATAGGGGTGTAAAATCAGAGTAAATAAATAAGGTAAATACAGTCATAAGTGGAGTACAGTCAGTAAGATGGTGTGAAATCGTACTGATGAGGGGTAAAATCAGGGTAAATTATTACATGCAGTCAGAAAACTGGTGTATTCAGTCAAAATAAGGGTAAAATTTAGTAAATATAGTCAGATAAGGTGAATAAAATCCCAGTGAGTCGTGAGTAAATAATACAGATGAGCACATGAGGGTAAAAGCACACTGCTCAGGTGTAAACACAGCCAGATACACTTATTAATTCAGTCAGACAGAGTAAAATCAAACAGTCAGAAGCAGTCTGAAGAGAGGTGTTGTGTTAGAAGCGCAGTAAACGCCGTCAGACGGAGCTTCAGTCGATTAAATATGAAATACATCGATGTGATGCGGCGGTGTTTCTATAGCCGCTGCTAGCTTTACCACACACATCACTGTTAAAGCCATACTGTACAACACACACACACAGAGAAAGAAAGATGGGGATGAGAATGATTACATGAGCTGCAGAGGGTCAGATTTAATGTTTATAAATCCTTCATTACTGCAGAAATGGAATAAACGCTCAACACTGGAGCGCGGCTAACAGGCCTGATGCTAAAGCTAATGCTAACAGCAATATGACTGAACGCAACACAAACATAAACACACATACATACACACACACACAGTATAACAATAACAACACACCTGATTCATCATTACACTCAATAACACACAGTTCATGAGGAGCATCGCCAACACACACACACACACACACACACACACACACACACACACACACACACACACTGAAGCACAACCCCAGAGCGAACACACACACAAACAAACACATACACACTTAACTTACTGAGCGAAACGCTTCAGAACTGCGTGGAAACAAACACAGACGGCCCTGAGGATCACCGGTTCACCGGGGCTGCTCTAACGTTACCGACAGACAGCAGCTCTCTCTTTCTCTCTCTCTCTCTCAAGCGCGCGCGCTCTCTCTCTCTCTCTTTCTCTCAAGCGCGCGTGCGCTCTCTCTCTCAAGCGTGCTCTCTCTCTCTCAAGCGCACGCGCGCTCTCTCTCTCTTTCTCTCAAGCGCGCGCGCTCTCTCTCTCTCTTTCGTGCTCTCTCTCTCTCGCTCTCTCAAGCGCGCGCGCTCTCTCTCTTTCTCTAGTGTAGTGTGTAGAGTGCAGTGTGAAGAGTGCAGTGTGTAGTGTACAGTGTGTAGAGTGCAGTGTGTAGAGTGCAGTGTGTAGTGTACAGTGTGTAGAGTGCAGTGTGTAGAGTGTAGACTGCAGTATGTAGAGTGTAGTGCGTAGTGTGTAGAGTGCAGTGCGTAGAGTGCAGTGTGTAGAGTGCAGTGTACAGTGTGTAGAGTGCAGTGTACAGTGTGTAGAGTGCAGTGTACAGTGTGTAGAGTGCAGTGTGTAGAGTGCAGTGTGAAGTCTGCAGTTCGTAGTGTGCAGTGCGTAGTGTGCAGAGTGCAGTGTGTAGTTTACAGTGTGCAGTGTGTAGACTGCAGTGTGTAGAGTGTAGTGCGTAGAGTGCAGTGCGTAGTGTGCAGGGCGCAGTGCATAGTGTGCAGTGTCTAGAGTGCAGTGTGTAGAGTGTAGTGTGTAGAGTGCAGTGTGAAGTCTGCAGTTCGTAGTGTGTAGTGTGTAGTGTGCAGTGTGCAGTGTGTACTACACTAGTGTTCTCAACTCATTCTGCTTTGAAAACAAATCATCCAATAATTGTTGACATATTTATATTTTATATTTACATTTATGCATTTAGCAGATGCTTTTATCCAAAGCGACTTACAGTGCATTCAGGTTATACATTTTTTTTGTCAGTACATGTGTTCCCTGGGAATCGAACCAACAACCTTTGCGCTGCTAACGCAATGCTCTACCACTGAGCCACAGGAACACACACACATATTTATCAAAATACTAAAATTGCTACTACAAGTATTTAATAAGTAAACGATCAATACCTATACGTTCACTTTTAGTCTAGTTGCAGTACACGCTAAAAACATTGATGTAAACTACTCAAAGTGTACTACTGGTATATTTAAAGTCTACTTTCATATACTAGAAAGTGGGACGTAGTATTGAAATAGTATACTTACAAGTACACTGATATTTGTATACTACATTAAGTATACTTTAAAATATACTTGAACTTTACTTAAGTATACTAGGTAAAATAAACTTGGGTGTCTACTGTAATTGGTCGCCTGGTGGCTTGTTAAAACCAATAAGTGCTAATGGAATATGTTCCAATGGTTGATGCTGTTTGTAGTTCTTTAGTTTTTCTCAGCAGGGTTGTGTTCTACTCAATGTATACTCTTTGTTTGCCATGAAACAGGCTGTGAAGCTGCAGGGAGGAGTCCTCCAGACGTGCAGTAGTTTGTTAAACACCTCCCATCGGCTGAGCTGAAGACGGCGTCAGAAACGCAGACTCGAGTTATCTGAGGTTCCTACAGGAGTGTTTCTGGTCTGTCAGAGGAACCGCGAGGAACCGGACACTCAAGCATGGTGAGATCATCTCATCTCTTTCTGTCAGATACGACTGCATCGGTAACGTGTTTGAGACTCACGAGCTCCAGAGCTGCTTTACTGGAGTTAAAACAGGAAGTTAAGCGTTACAGCACACTTCCTGTCCTCCATCACCCTCACTTATATCGGCTGTAATACAGTCTGATATGAGCTCGCTCTGGTTTAAAACCATTTGAAAATAGACTTGAAATTGTATTATTTAAAGTTAAATTGTTATAAGTTATAAACGCTTTTGAATACAGACCTCAGGTTGGTGTCTTTTTTTAAGCAGACAATCAGCAGATTATTGCAGAAGTTAAATCGTTTCAAACAATGAAAGTAAAAAAAAAATACTGTACTATTTTTATTTTAAAATGTATATTTTACTAAATAGATTTTAATGCAAATTTGGCATACAATTAAACCCATATCTAAATAAGTTCTGTTCCAAATTTGAAGTTGATATTTAAAAAATTGAGGTTGCTATGCAATTTTGTTTAGGCATTATACCACAAACCAGCAAAAAAATAACCACCAAATATGGAATCGTGAGACTCAGAGCTTTCCGATGATATGTATCATGTCAAGATTATAAAAAGTTTGTTTATATAAGAAATGTGGAATATGACGCCTCCCACTAAGGGGGAGGAGCCTGCTAAAATATTTTAAACTACTGTTTCTATATAAAAACAATGTTTGATTTAAAAACGGTTCAGGAGATTAATTTAGAGGTTTTAAGCTTTCAGATGGCATATAATATTTGAAATTACTAAAAATGAAAGATTTATAGAATTTGTGTCAAAGGTCAGAACTCCTTTTATGGTGTATATGAGGTGCACTCTTGCCATAAATTACTCTATTACTGCTCCAACATAAATTTTTTTGCAACAAACAGTGGTGATGTATCTATTTAGGAGTCTTGGACCTTTCCAACGATAGTAGTAATTATATTATGATTTAATTGTAATATATTGAAGCAAACTTTGTCGACCCGTATACGGGACGGGGACAGTAATAGCGGTCAGGTGGAGTTACGGGTCTGTCTGGTTTCTTCAGTCGAGTTCTCTGGTCGTGTGCGAGGTGGACGCCAGTCTGCAGGAGAAGCTGAAGAAGTTCCGCTTTCGTAAGGAGACCAGCAACGCAGCCATTCTGAGTGAGTCTGACGCTGATCTGTGTGAATGTGATCCGACGCCAGACGCTCATTCTGCTCATGTGCTCCCTCCTCAGTGAAGATCGACATGCAGAAGCAGCTGGTGATAATGGAGGAGGAATACGAGGTCAGTGTGAGCCTGGTGCTGCTCTGAGGGTCAGGAGGTCAAAGGTCATCTCACCTGTTTGTGTGTGTGTTTCAGGACATCTCGCTGGATCAACTCAGAGAAGAGCTTCCAGAGCGTCAGCCTCGATATCCTCACATCTGCATTTATGTTATTATTAACCATTAAAACAATATTTTGTTAGCTGAACATTAACAAACGCTAACCTAAATAATTGTATTTCAGTTCGTTTTCATTTAGTTTAACTTTAAAGTAACTACAACTGAAATAAAATAAAATTATATAGACATTTAAAGAAACTAATAAAATGACAAAATTAAAATAAAAACATAAATACTTAATATATAAATATTAAATAAAATATAAAAAAATGTAACATTTTATTTCAGCTACTTTCCAAGGCAAGATTTCTAATTTCCATTTATTTAAATTTGATGTATTAAAATAAGTAAAGCTAAACTTGAAATAAAAATTAACATTTAATTAGACATGTTTAAACAATTAACTAATAAAAATGACTAAACTGTAACTAAAAGTCAAATTAAATCAGAATATACCTTAAATAACTTAATCGTTTGTCTAGTTGGCAAAAGCAGGATTTCTTATTTTCATGAAGTTTATCCTGATGTGCTAAATTAAATAAAACTAAAATAAAACTGTATTAGTGCTGTCAAACAATTAATTGCGATTAATCGCATCCAAAATAAAAGTTTTTATGTAATCTATGTGTATATAAATACACATGCTTGCATATATTTATTTTGTATATTGAAGATATTTATATATAATATAGATTACATAAATATATATATGTAAATATTTAAAATATATATATACTGTATGTGTGTGTTTATATACAGAATATATATGTCACGACCCAGGCCTCTGTGGCTCTCTCCAATGGCCACCGGAGGGCACCTTCTCCTGAGTACTGACTCGAGTGTGGACTACATTACCCATGTGCCCCGTACCTCGGTCTAATCATCATCAGGTGTTCCCAATCTCACCCTCTATATAAACTGGTTCCAGACTCTCATTCCACGCGAAGTATTGTTTAGCCTGCCTAGCAACTCCGAGCGTTTATCCCCCATTGAATCTGCCTGTGTATCTGTTGACCCTCTGCTTTGTTACCGACCTGTTTCCTGCCTGCCGCCTGCCCTGACCCAAGCCTGGTAATCGACCTTGATTCTGTTTATCTGTTACATCCGTGACGCTGTTGTTAGACCCCTGCCTGGTTGACTACGTTTTCATTAAACATTGCAAATGGATCCGAATGCCCCTGACTCGTCATTACAGAATACTTCGCCATCTCAGGATCCAGCGATGTTTCACCAGCTCTCTTCCGAGGTATCGGCTCAAGCTTCAGTGCTAGCCACACATCAACAGCAGCTGCAGCGACTCACCTCGCTCACCGAGGAGCTTGTGAGGACATTACAGACACCCTCCGTGACAGCCCCGTCTATAAACCCCACGCCAACTCCTGCGCCAGCGACCACACCCACATTCGCTCCCGCTCCACAAGGTATTCGACTCTCACTGCCAGACAAATATGACGGTTCCCCGGGCAAATGTACAGGCTTTCTGATGCAGAGCTACATCTGTATATCCCAGCAACCCCTCACTTACCCTACAGATGATAGCCGTGTAGCATTCATTTGTTCTCTACTCACCGGCAAAGCACTGGAATGGGCTACAGCGATGTGGCAGGGTAACCGCATGTCTTTTCCCTCTTACGACCATTTCATACGTCAGTTTCGGGATGTGTTCGAACATTCTGCCAGCGGAAAGGAGGCAGGAGAGGAGTTGATCGCTTTGCGTCAGGGAAACCACACTGCTGCCGAATACACTCTTGATTTCAGAACACTCGCTGCTCAAACTGGTTGGGATAACGAGCCTCTTAGGCTGTTCTATCGGAAGGGACTCAACAGCGATCTACAGTCAGAACTAGCCTGCCGAGAGGAGGGTAAGACCCTCGAGGAATTCATGGACTTAACCATCCGTCTTGATAACTTGATGCGCTCACGACGCCCTCGCCGGGGTTTCCCCGCTCTGCCAGTCGACCAGAAATCCTCTGAACCGGAACCTATGCAAATCGGAGTCACTCAACTATCAGCGGAGGAGCGAGAGAGGCGTGTTCGTCAACATCTGTGCCTATACTGCGGTCAGGCTGGCCATCTGAGGGCTACCTGCCCCACTCGTCCCCCTCGTCGTGATTCTCCTGCGGTGAGTGCTGAATCTTCTCATAATAATTCATTCGGCGTTCCGGTTGCGCTTCGCACTGGAGGGAGGGGGATTGAGACCATAGCTATGATTGACTCTGGGGCTGCAGGAAATTTTATTGATGTCTCTTTTGCTAAATCCCATAATATTCCTCTCATTCCATGTGAATCCCGTGTGGCAGTGGCCGCGCTAGACGGAAGACCGCTGGGCTCGGGAAGAATCAAGTTCATCACCCCAGAGATACAACTTCAAACCGGCGCTCTCCACACTGAATTCATCAGACTGTTTGCCATCGAATCACCCCAGAATCCTGTCATCCTTGGTTTACCCTGGCTAGAGAGACACAACCCACGCATATCCTGGTCAACACAAGAAATCCTTCAATGGTCAAAATCCTGTCAACGCCACTGTCTTATGTCAAGCCAACCCTCCATTCATCCACAGGAGAGAGAACTCAAGCCTTGCGATTCCTCAGAACTGCCCGCAGAATACCAAGATCTATCTGAAGCCTTCAGCAAAGCCAAAGCGTCCAAACTTCCTCCTCATCGACCCAGCGACTGTGCCATCGACCTCATCCCAGGCTCTGCTCCCCCTAGAGGCAGGGTTTTCCCCCTTTCACAGCCAGAATCTGAAACCATGAGGAAGTATATCGAGGAAGAATTAGCCAAGGGCTTCATTGTACCATCCAAATCACCAGCTTCTGCAGGATTTTTCTTCGTTAAGAAGAGGGACGGAGGTCTTCGACCCTGCATTGACTATCGAGCACTTAATGATATAAGCATAAAGTTCCGTTACCCTTTGCCCCTGGTTCCTGCTGCCCTAGAACAGCTCCGCAGCGCCAAATACTTCACGAAGCTCGATCTACGCAGTGCCTACAACCTGGTTCGCATTCGCGAAGGGGACGAGTGGAAGACGGCTTTTTCCACCACATCCGGGCACTACGAATACCGGGTTATGCCGTTCGGACTCTCCAACAGTCCGTCAGTGTTTCAGGCCCTCATGAATGACGTTTTCCGGGATATGTTGAACCAATGTGTCATTGTCTACATTGACGATATTTTGATCTACTCTGAGTCCCTCGAAACCCATATAAAGCAGGTCAGAGCAGTTCTTCAACGGCTCATCAAGCATCAGCTCTACGCCAAGTTACAGAAGTGTGAGTTTCACCAAGCACAGATCTCCTTCTTAGGCTACGTCATTGGTGCAGAGGGGGTCACCATGGACGACAGTAAGGTGCAGGCAGTGCTGAAATGGCCAAAACCTACCACAATCAAGGAGCTGCAGCGTTTTCTAGGATTTGCAAATTTCTATCGACGTTTCATAAGGAATTTCAGTGTGGTAGCAGCACCTCTCACTTCACTGCTACAGGGAGGGGGGCAACATCTGAATTGGACACTCGCCAGCGAACAAGCCTTCCAACAGCTTAAACAGCGGTTCACGACAGCTCCCATCTTGCATCACCCCAATCCTGACTTGGAGTTTACAGTAGAGGTGGACGCATCTAATACGGGCATCGGCGCAATCCTTTCTCAACGTCATGGTAACCCATCCAAATTATTCCCGTGTGCGTTCTTCTCTCGCAAACTCACCCCGGCAGAGAGGAACTACGACGTGGGAGATAGGGAATTGCTAGCCATGAAGGCCGCGTTAGAGGAGTGGCGGCACTGGTTAGAGGGAGCGAAAGTACCATTCATCGTGCTAACAGATCATCGCAATCTGGAATACATCAGATCCGCGAAACGTCTTAACCCTAGACAGGCTAGATGGTCCCTGTTCTTCTCTCGTTTTGACTTCAAAGTAACCTATCGACCTGGATCCAAGAACGGCAAAGCGGACGCGCTTTCCAGACAGTTTGACCATCTTCCCGCGTCCAGTTCAGTTGAACCTATACTACCTTCCACAGTAATTCTAGCACCCATACAGTGGGATATCATGACAGAAATTTCAGAAGCTCAGACGAACAGCCCTGTTCCACTCGACTGTCCACCCGACCGTACCTATGTTCCTGTCAGTCTCCGCCCACGAGTAATCAAGTGGATTCACGAGTCCCCCAGCGCTGGTCACCCAGGTATCAATGCCACCATGGAACTTGTCGCCAATCGCTTCTGGTGGTCAACTCTTCACTCAGACATTACCCAGTTCGTCCAAAAATGTGACACGTGCAACATCGCCAAATCCTCACATCAGCGACCGGCAGGTTTACTCCATCCTCTCCCCATTCCTCAACGACCATGGTCCCATATCGCCATTGACTTTGTTACAGACTTACCTAACTCCAATCATTTCACCACCATACTCACTATTATTGACCGCTTTTCCAAGGCTTGTCGGTTAATCCCTCTTCCAAAGCTGCCCACAGCCTTCGAGACGGCCGAGGCTCTACTACAGAATGTATTCAGGTTTTATGGTCTCCCTGAGGACATCGTCTCGGACCGGGGTCCGCAGTTTACGTCCAGGGTATGGAGGGCTTTCTGTCAACAGCTGAACATTAATGTCAGTCTCACCTCCGGCTATCACCCCGAATCCAACGGCCAGGTAGAACGTTTGAATCAGGAACTCACCCGATTCCTTCGCACCTACTGTCACAACAACCAGACCGACTGGAGTCGTTATCTTCTGTGGGCAGAGTATGCCCAAAACTCCCTCAGAAAACCCGCCACTGGACTCACCCCGTTTCAATGCGTTCTTGGATTCCAACCACCCCTGTTTCCTTGGTCTGGAGAGCCTTCAGACCTCCCTGCTGTAGATGGGTGGCTAAGAAGGAGTGAGGAGACTTGGAACACCGCCCACGTACACCTTCAGAGAGCAGTTCGCCGAGTGAAGGAACAAGCTGATCGACACCGCAGAGCTGGTCCAAGCTTCACTCCTGGTCAATGGGTTTGGCTTTCAACCAGAGATCTCCGCCTTCGTCGCCCCTGCAGAAAGCTCAACCCGAGGTACGTGGGTCCTTTCAAAATTATCAGAGAAATAACACCAGTCTCATACCGATTAGCACTGCCCGCCAACTATCGTATCTCACCCACCTTTCATATCTCCTTGCTCAAGCCCGCCGGTGGACCTGGAGGAGAGAGGGACCAGGAGGAGGCCGCCGTGGAGAACACCCCCCCCATGATCATCGATGGCGAGGAGGCCTATCAGGTGCGAACCATCCTGAACTCCCGACGCCGAGGCAGGATCCTCCAATATCTCATTGACTGGGAGGGGTATGGTCCGGAGGAACAGTCTTGGATAAATTCTCAGGACATCCTGGATCCTAATCTTACCACAGAGTTTCACAGAGACCACCCCGACCGACCCGCACCTAGACCCCGTGGAAGACCTCGGCGTTCTAGTCATTCTCGCTTCGGGAGCCGCTCCCAGGGGGGGGGCTCTGTCACGACCCAGGCCTCTGTGGCTCTCTCCAATGGCCACCGGAGGGCACCTTCTCCTGAGTACTGACTCGAGTGTGGACTACATTACCCATATGCCCCGTACCTCGGTCTAATCATCATCAGGTGTTCCCAATCTCACCCTCTATATAAACTGGTTCCAGACTCTCATTCCACGCGAAGTATTGTTTAGCCTGCCTAGCAACTCCGAGCGTTTATCCCCCATTGAATCTGCCTGTGTATCTGTTGACCCTCTGCTTTGTTACCGACCTGTTTCCTGCCTGCCGCCTGCCCTGACCCAAGCCTGGTAATCGACCTTGATTCTGTTTATCTGTTACATCCGTGACGCTGTTGTTAGACCCCTGCCTGGTTGACTACGTTTTCATTAAACATTGCAAATGGATCCGAATGCCCCTGACTCGTCATTACAATATACACATAGATTACAGAAAAACTTTTATTTTGGATGCGATTAATCGTTTGACGGCACAAAAATTAATAAATTAATAAAATTAAGCTATATAGGCAGATTTTGAAAACATGAATACAAATTACGAAGACAGAAAAAAATTGCTAAAATGTAACAAAAATAAAAACAAAAAGGGAAAATAAATACTAGTTGGCAATATTACAAACTCTAAGAGTAACGGCCTGTAGTAGTCTCGGTGTAATATACAGTAGTGTGTTCTTTGACTCAGCTGCACGTATATCGTGTAGTTATATACTCTAAGAGTAACGGCCTGTAGTAGTCTCGGTGTAATATACAGTAGTGTGTTCTTTGACTCAGCTGCACGTATATCGTGTAGTTATATACTCTAAGAGTAAAGGCCTGTAGTAGTCTCGGTGTAATATACAGTAGTGTGTTCTTTGACTCAGCTGCACGTATATCGTGTAGTTATATACTCTAAGAGTAACGGCCTGTAGTAGTCTCTGTGTAATATACAGTAGTGTGTTCTTTGACTCAGCTGCACGTATATCGTGTAGTTATATACTCTAAGAGTAAAGGCCTGTAGTAGTCTCGGTGTAATATACAGTAGTGTGTGTTCTTTGACTCAGCTGCACGTATATCATGTAGTTATATACTCTAAGAGTAAAGGCCTGTAGTAGTCTCTGTGTAATATACAGTAGTGTGTTCTTTGACTCAGCTGCACGTATATCGTGTAGTTATATACTCTAAGAGTAAAGGCCTGTAGTAGTCTCTGTGTAATATACAGTAGTGTGTTCTTTGACTCAGCTGCACGTATATCATGTAGTTATATACTCTAAGAGTAACGGCCTGTAGTAGTCTCTGTGTAATATACAGTAGTGTGTGTTCTTTGACTCAGCTGCACGTATATCATGTAGTTATATACTCTAAGAGTAACGGCCTGTAGTAGTCTCTGTGTAATATACAGTAGTATGTTCTTTGACTCAGCTGCACGTATATCGTGTAGTTATATACTCTAAGAGTAAAGGCCGGTAGTAGTCTCTGTGCAATATACAGTAGTGTGTGTTCTTTGACTCAGCTGCACGTATATCGTGTAGTTATATACTCTAAGAGTAAAGGACTGTAGTAGTCTCTGTGTAATATACAGTAGTGTGTTCTTTGACTCAGCTGCACGTATATCGTGTAGTTATATACTCTAAGAGTAAAGGCCTGTAGTAGTCTCTGTGTAATATACAGTAGTGTGTTCTTTCACTCAGCTGCACGTATATCGTGTAGTTATATACTCTAAGAGTAAAGGCCTGTAGTAGTCTCTGTGTAATATACAGTAGTGTGTTCTTTGACTCAGCTGCACGTATATCGTGTAGTTATATACTCTAAGAGTAACGGCCTGTAGTAGTCTCTGTGTAATATACAGTAGTGTGTTCTTTGACTCAGCTGCACGTATATCGTGTAGTTATATACTCTAAGAGTAACGGCCTGTAGTAGTCTCGGTGTAATATACAGTAGTGTGTGTTCTTTCACTCAGCTGCACGTATATCGTGTAGTTATATACTCTAAGAGTAAAGGCCTGTAGTTGTCTCTGTGTAAAATATAGTGGTGTGTGTTCTTTGACTCAGCTGCACGTATATCGTGTAGTTATATACTCTAAGAGTAACGGCCTGTAGTAGTCTCGGTGTAATATACAGTAGTGTGTGTTCTTTCACTCAGCTGCACGTATATCGTGTAGTTATATACTCTAAGAGTAAAGGCCTGTAGTAGTCTCGGTGTAATATACAGTAGTGTGTGTTCTTTCACTCAGCTGCACGTATATCGTGTAGTTATATACTCTAAGAGTAAAGGCCTGTAGTAGTCTCGGTGTAATATACAGTAGTGTGTGTTCTTTCACTCAGCTGCACGTATATCGTGTAGTTATATACTCTAAGAGTAAAGGCCTGTAGTAGTCTCGGTGTAATATACAGTAGTGTGTGTTCTTTGACTCGGCTGCACGTATATCGTGTAGTTATATACTCTAAGAGTAAAGGCCTGTAGTAGTCTCGGTGTAATATACAGTAGTGTGTGTTCTTTGACTCGGCTGCACGTATATCGTGTAGTTATATACTCTAAGAGTAAAGGCCTGTAGTAGTCTCGGTGTAATATACAGTAGTGTGTGTTCTTTGACTCGGCTGCACGTATATCGTGTAGTTATATACTCTAAGAGTAAAGGCCTGTAGTAGTCTCGGTGTAATATACAGTAGTGTGTGTTCTTTGACTCGGCTGCACGTATATCGTGTAGTTATATACTCTAAGAGTAAAGGCCTGTAGTAGTCTCTGTGTAATATACAGTAGTGTGTGTTCTTTGACTCAGCTGCACGTATATCGTGTAGTTATATACTCTAAGAGTAAAGGCCAGTAGTAGTCTCGGTGTAATATACAGTAGTGTGTGTTCTTTGACGCAGCTGCACGTATATCGTGTAGTTATATACTCTAAGAGTAACGGCCTGTAGTAGTCTCTGTGTAATATACAGTAGTGTGTTCTTTCACTCAGCTGCACGTATATCGTGTAGTTATATACTCTAAGAGTAACGGCCTATAATAGTCTCTGTGTAATATACAGTAGTGTGTTCTTTCACTCAGCTGCACGTATATCGTGTAGTTATATACTCTAAGAGTAAAGGCCGGTAGTAGTCTCTGTGTAATATACAGTAGTGTGTTCTTTGACTCGGCTGCACGTATATCGTGCAGTTATATACTCTAAGAGTAAAGGCCTGTAGTAGTCTCGGTGTAATATACAGTAGTGTGTGTTCTTTGACTCAGCTGTACGTATATCGTGTAGTTATATACTCTAAGAGTAAAGGCCTGTAGTAGTCTCTGTGTAATATACAGTAGTGTGTGTTCTTTGACTCGGCTGCACGTATATCGTGTAGTTATATACTCTAAGAGTAAAGGCCTGTAGTAGTCTCGGTGTAATATACAGTAGTGTGTGTTCTTTGACTCGGCTGCACGTATATCGTGTAGTTATATACTCTAAGAGTAAAGTCCTGTAGTAGTCTCGGTGTAATATACAGTAGTGTGTGTTCTTTGACTCGGCTGCACGTATATCGTGTAGTTATATACTCTAAGAGTAAAGGCCTGTAGTAGTCTCGGTGTAATATACAGTAGTGTGTGTTCTTTGACTCAGCTGCACGTATATCGTGTAGTTATATACTCTAAGAGTAAAGGCCTGTAGTAGTCTCTGTGTAATATACAGTAGTGTTCTTTGACTCAGCTGCACGTATATCGTGTACAGTTATAAACTGACCCACGGTGATGGACGCGTGTCGTACCCGCTCTGCTTCATCTTCTCCAGTCCTGTGGGTGAGTAAAGCCGTCTTTACCGGTCTCCGGTTCCTCTGAAGCAGCTGAGTGTGTGATCTCTTCTGAACTCCTCCAGGCTGTAAACCGGAGCAGCAGATGATGTACGCCGGGAGCAAGAACAGACTGGTGCAGTCCGCCGATCTCACTAAGGTCAGCTGCTGACCACTGCCTCGGGTGTTAAACAGATATTGAAGAGAATTATAAAATAGTTAACCTATTGTTAAGCCCCGCCCCCTTGATTAAGTCAAACACTGATGTACGTCGTTCAGAAGCATGTTTCATAACGCTGTAAATGTCTCTCTCTGCAGATCTTTGAGGTTCGTAATCCGGACGACCTGACCGAGGAATGGCTGAAGGAGAAACTCGCATTCTTTCGCTGAGCATCATGAAGTTATTCTGTTTTAAACACACCATCGTAGTTCTTACACTTATTTTGTGTATTATGTCAGACATCGTGACTGTACATCTGGAGAAACTGGATTGTGAATATCACATAAATCACGTCTCAATATCAGTGTGTTTGGTGATTTTTTTTAAAGCAGGACATCTGTTCAGGGCTAGAAAACAAACTAAATCATTGTTTATTTACAATGTTTACACTGTAATGATGAGGAGAAACTACTAAAAAAGATGCTCACTGATAAGTGAATAGCAGAGAAATTAAACGGTTACAAACAGCAAATTATCAAAATACAGCATAATAAAACCAGCTATTCATTCATTCACCATATCAGCATCTCTTACTGATCGCAGGACACACACAGTCACTCACACACACACACACACACACACACACACACAGACAGTCTCACACGCTCGCGCAAACACACGCACAGAGTCACACACACACACACACACAGAGTCACTCTCCCTCTCACACACACACCAAAAAAGGCTTGAAAAATATTAAGTCTTGTTTCCAGGAAAAAGAAAAAACTAAATTAAGAGCATTTTTCTTAAAATAAGTAAATTGATCTGCCAGTGCTGCAAGTAAAATATTTTTAAAACAAGATAATACTTACCCCACTGACAGATAATTCTACTTATGTTAAGCAAAATGTTCATCCTTCCTTCATCGTGCTTATCTAGTAAATCATCGTGAATTATACGAAGTTTTTATTAGAAACAAGATCAAATACTACGTAAAACAAGCCTTTATTATGCAGTGCACTCGCACGTCTGCGTCAAACTCATGTGATTTCATTGAGAGAGCCATCAGAAGAGCGAACAGGAAACAGGAAGCAGGGGGGCGGAGCTTATTCGCTGTCGCTAGCGTCGCTGGAGTCGGACGGTCTCTCGCTGCCGCTGTGCTGGACACTGCTGCTGTTGCTCCTCGCTCGCTCACCCTCCTCCTCCTCCTCCTCCTCCTCGCTGTCGTCATCGCTGCCGAAGATCTCCTCCTCATCACGCGCCTGCCGGTCCTCGCCGCTCTCGCTGCCGCTGCTCTTCCTCTCGCGCCGCTTACCCTCCTCATCTTCATCGGCGGGCCGCTCCTCATCCTCGCGCTCAGACTCGCTCTCAGAGTTGTCCGAGTCGCTGGCTTTCTCGCGCTCCTCGCCTGAGCACACAACAATGGTTACATTCATTCACAACTGTTGCGAAGAATTGTTACATTCACATCAAAGGAAGGTTTACGATGAAGTACGAGTAACAACAAACGCTCATTCACAACTGTAACGATAACTGAAAATAACTACAACAGCAACTATAGCGATAACTATAACAACAGAAAAAACTATAACGATAATTACAATCGATATCATATAACTATGATAAAAATAAATACGACAATAACTACAGCGATAACAATATCTATGACCATAATGATAGCTAGTGATAACTATAACGAAGATTTTTGTGATAACGATAATTCTAGTGATAGCTACAACGATAACTATAACAATAATTATAGCGATAACTATAACAATAATTATAGCGATAGCTATGACAATAATTAGTGAAATCTATAACGATAGTGATAGCTATGACTGATAACTATTGCTATTTATAATGTTCAATATAACTATATACCAATAACACTAACTATAGCTACGATGATAACTACAGCAATAACTATGGTAGTAACTATAGCGATAACAATAATGATACTCAGGAACATGATATAAAGGTGCTCGTGTTACCAGAGTCCAGCATGTCCTTCACCATGTTCAGATCCTCTTCATCCTCCGGCTCGTGATTCTCCAGCTGAGCCTTACGAGCGTCCTGTGCATCAGACACACACAGATCAGTGGCTTACCGTCTGCTGCTTCTGTGCAGATGAGATCTCAGACATCGTGATAACGTGAGCACTCACCTGAGCCTCCAGCTCCTTCTCGTTCATGTCTCTGTGTTTGCACACCAGCACAGCGTTTGTAGACGACGGAGCGCCAACCTTCGCTCGCCGCTTGCTCAGACGCACCCTAACACACACACACACACACACACACACACACACACAGAGAGAGAGAGAGAGACACACGCACACGTACACACACACACACAGAGAGAGAGAGAGACAGACACACACAGGCACACACGCACGCGTACACACGCACACACACACAGAGAGAGAGACACACACACACACACGCGCACACACACACAGAGAGACACACGCACACACACACACACAGAGAGAGACACGCACACACAGAGAGAGAGACACAGACACACACGTACGCACACACACACACGGTCAGTAACACACGAAGCCAGAGTGGGCGGAGCTGCCTGTGTGATTGACAGTTACCTGGTCTCCAGCTCATTGTAATAAACTCCGTCGTCGTCTCTGAAGATGAAGAAGTAGTTCTCCTCGTATCCTTTACTGGCCTTGTTCTTCACGTTCCAGTTGTACTCGCGAGCGATTTTATAATCATACCTACACACACACAAACAAACAAGACACACGCACACAAATGTGCACACACAGTCGCGCAGACACACAGACGCACACACACACAAATGTGCACACGTACACACACACACCAAAGTAGTTTTAGATGCATTGAGATACTATTATAATTATTAGCATAATCCCACCCATTAACTGCAGATATGTGAATTACTAATTTACTAATGTAGTTATTATATATATTATTATTATTGTAATTCGTGTTATGAAAATTCCCTCTCATCAGTTTGTCTATGGTTTGCAAACACGATCACTGATAACGTGAATGATGTTTGATGAACGAGTCTTACACTTCATCAGGCATGAACTCCAGATCCTCGTCCACGTCTCTCTTGCGTTTGCGCATCGTGTCCTCGTTAGGAAGGAAGTAAGCCACAAACTGATTTCCTTCCTCGTCCATCATACCCCTGAACACACACACACACACACACACAGAGAGAGACACACACACACACAGAGAGAGAGAGACACAAACACACACACACACACACACACAGAGAGACAGGCAGACAGACACACACACACAGAGAGACAGACAGACAGACAGACACACACACACACACACACAGACAGATACACACACACACACACACACACACACACACACAGAGAGACAGACAGGCAGACAGACACACACACAGACAGAGATATACACACACACACACACACAGACAGAGATACACACACACAGACAGAGACACACACACACAGACAGAGATACACACACACAGACAGAAACACACACAGACAGAAACACACACAGACAGACAGAAACA
>CM049865.1:55705913-55720913 GCA_027474115.1 Schizopygopsis malacanthus
CACCCGTCAAAACAAAAGTCTAAACTAGCCTCGTATCATATACACACAGAACTATCCACGGCAACCCGTCAAAATAAAAGTCTAAACTAGCCTCGTATCATATACACACAGAACTATTCACGACAACCCAACAAAATAAAAGTCTAAACTAGCCTCGTATCATATACACACAGAACTATTCACGGCCACCCGTCAAAATAAAAGTCTAAACTAGCCTCGTATCATATACACACAGAACTATTCACGGCAACCCGTCAAAATAAAAGTCTAAACTAGCCTCGTATCATATACACACAGAACTATTCACGGCCACCCGTCAAAATAAAAGTCTAAACTAGCCTCGTATCATATACACACAGAACTATTCACGGCAACCCGTCAAAATAAAAGTCTTAACTAGCCTCGTATCATATACACACAGAACTATTCACGGCCACCCGTCAAAACAAAAGTCTAAACTAGCCTCGTATCATATACACACAGAACTATTCACGACAACCCAACAAAATAAAAGTCTAAACTAGCCTCGTATCATATACACACAGAACTATTCACGGCAACCCGTCAAAATAAAAGTCTAAACTAGCCTCGTATCATATACACACAGAACTATTCACGACAACCCAACAAAATAAAAGTCTAAACTAGCCTCGTATCATATACACACAGAACTATTCACGGCAACCCGTCAAAATAAAAGTCTAAACTAGCCTCGTATCATATACACACAGAACTATTCACGACAACCCAACAAAATAAAAGTCTAAACTAGCCTCGTATCATATACACACAGAACTATCCACGGCAACCCGTCAAAACAAAAGTCTAAACTAGCCTCGTATCATATACACACAGAACTATCCACGGCAACCCGTCAAAACAAAAGTCTAAACTAGCCTCGTATCATATACACACAGAACTATTCACGACAACCCGTCAAAATAAAAGTCTAAACTAGCCTCGTATCATATACACACAGAACTATTCACGACAACCCAACAAAATAAAAGTCTAAACTAGCCTCGTATCATATACACACAGAACTATTCACGACAACCCAACAAAATAAAAGTCTAAACTCGTATTATATAAACACAGAACTATTCACAGCAACCCGTCAAAATAAGTCATATATGTGTGCCACATATTAATTAGTTTCAATTACATAACATGATTTTCAAAAGCTGAAGCGATTACCTTTATTTATTTGTTAGAATTCGATATTTTAACTAATTGCAAAAGCTATATAATCAATCATGTCTATTGATTAATCAGTGGAATAATCCACGAGTAGTCGATTAATTGTTATAATCATCATACGATTAATCAAAGTAATTTGTTGCAGCACTATATGAAACTGCCACATCTTCATCATCATCATCTTCATCCGTACCTCTCTGGGACGCTTCTGTGCGCTGAACTCCTGTAGTAAACACAAAACACATGTTACACACTACTGAGGGATCATGAGAAATAAATGAGACACGACCAGTCAACTTCAATACACCGATTACAAATGACTAATTAAACAGAGTAATGATCGAGATGAAGAGTTCTCTAAGTGAATGTGCGTGAGATTATGTGTGTGTGAGATTGTGTCTGTTTTAGTGTGTGTGTGTGTGTGAGAGAGTGAGTGTGTGTGTGTGTGTGTGTGTGTGTGTGTGTGTGTGTGAGATTGTGTGTTAGCGTGTCTGTCTGTGTGTGTGTTGGTGTGTGTGCGATTGTGAGAGTGTGTGCGTGTGTTTGTGTGTGTGTGAGAGAGAGTGTGTGTGTGTGTGTGTGTGAGAGAGTGAGTGTGTGTGTGTGTGTGTGTGTGTGAGAGAGAGTGAGTGTGTGTGAGAGAGAGAGAGTGAGCGTGTGTGTGTGTATGTGAGAGAGTGAGTGTGTGTGTGTGTGTGTGTGTGTATGTGTGTGTGTCTGTGTCTATGTGTGTGTCTGTGTCTATGTGTGTGAGTCTGTGTGAGATTGTGTGTGTGTGTGTTTAATCGTAATCTCTCACCGGTGTCCGTCCTCGCGCTGCGCCTGCGTCTGTATCGTAGGAGCCATGGTGGAGACAATAAACGCGCTTCTCCACACAAACGATCGATAAACAACGACGAAACACACAAAAAATAACAGTTTAAATCAGCTTATCGACAGAAACAACAGCAACGCGCGCGTATGTGTGTGCGACTGCCGCCCCGCAGCGTCTGCTGAAGGACCCCGGAGCGGCTGCCCCGATCAGCGCCTGAATCAAACTCTTCCGCACACGGACAAATTACACGAGCTCTGTATATGTATTCATGCATTTATACGCTTATATAATGATAAATATCAGCGTTTATTCATTTAGTGCAGTTATATGTTTATTTGAGCGGTGTAAATTCGTGTAAGTACATTGCGATATTAGTTTTTAAATGACTTTTATTTGCTTTCAGTTCGTTACTTCTGTTGTGTTAGGGTTAGGGTTCATAATATATCCATGCCGTGTATATATATAAATGCACACATGCAATAAATATTTTGGAATTATTTACATGGATATATATATTTAAATTATTGTATATTATATATAAACATTTTCCTAAATATATACATGCATGTGTTTGTATGTATATACACAGCAACACACATATACAGTATATTATGTAAACAAAAACTTTTATTTTGGATTTTGACATCTTTAATATAATGTATGAAATATATATATATTCCCATGAAGCAGATATTAATTGAATTGTTCAGTGTAGAAACATCAAAGAAACTGTTTATTATTATTATTAGGTAAAAAAGAGAAATTGGTACAAATATAGAAGACACAATAATTCGATAAAAGCTCATCTGGAGATGTTAATACTAGTTTAAAACAGTAACTAGTTTCTGCTGATCTCCGTGCATCACGTGGACCTCCTGCGTGATGACATCACTTCCTCATGCGCGCCGCCGCAGACAGATGACGCAAAGAAACTCTACCTCACATCTTCTGGCACTGTAGTTTTGTTAAAAAGTTATGGTATGATGTCTCAGTATTTATCTCAGAAAAGGTACTCTCTAAAAAAAAGCGCATAGCGCAAAGTAGTATACGAAGAATTATTTCAAATCTGAATTTAATTAAAAAAAAATCTAAGTAATAGCGTTCATGAACTCTTTCGAAACTAATAAACTCAATAATAATTTTACTCATATCAGAAGTAAAAAAATTAATAAATGAAAATAAATAATTATTTAACACCAGCCAAACGATCAACAATTAAACCATATCCTTTGTCATAACAGTTCTAAAAATATAATAATAATCCTAATTTCGGAAATTTCTGCCGGATCGCGGAAGTCTGTCCGCCGCGAGCAGGAAGTGACGTCACCGCTCTGTTAGCACGCAGGGGCTGAGCGAGTTAGCTCGAGTTAAAGCGACTTTATTTGATTAAAGTTGACTTATTAAAGTGATTAATCCATCGCAGGTCATTAACCAAAGCCTCGTTCGCCGCTCAGGAGTGACGAAACAGGTTCGTGTCTCTGACTTCTGTTGATCTTCTTTCTCTAGTATTCCTGACAGTAATGTAAACACTGTAACGTTACTACAGTAATATCGTGTTATTCAGTTAGTTATTACCATCTGCCCAGCGCTGTACACTGAACTTCGTTTATAACCCATCTCTGACTCACTCGGAGTATAAAATACAGCCTTAATATAGACTAAAATACAGTCTAAATATGGGCTGATATAGGCTAAAATATAGTCTAAATATGGGCTGATATAGGCTAAAATATAGTCTAAATATGGGCTGATATAGGCTAAAATATAGTCTAAATATGGGCTGATATTGGCTAAAATATAGTCTAAATATGGGCTGATATAGGCTAAAATATAGTCTAAATATGGGCTAGTATAGGCTAAAATATAGTCTAAATATGGGCTGATATTGGCTAAAATATAGTCTAAATATGGGTTAATACAGGCTAAAATATAGTCTAAATATGGGCTAGTATAGGCTAAAATATAGTCTAAATATGGGTTAATATAGGCTAAAATATAGTCTAAATATGGGTTAATACAGGCTAAAATATAGTCTAAATATGGGCTGATATTGGCTAAAATATAGTCTAAATATGGGCTGATATTGGCTAAAATATAGTCTAAATATGGGCTGATATTGGCTAAAATATAGTCTAAATATGGGTTAATACAGGCTAAAATATAGTCTAAATATGGGCTGATATAGGCTTAAATATAGTCTAAATATGGGCTGATATAGACTAAAATATAGTCTAAATATGGGTTAATACAGGCTAAAATATAGTCTAAATATGGGCTGATATTGGCTAAAATATAGTCTAAATATGGGCTGATATTGGCTAAAATATAGTCTAAATATGGGTTAATACAGGCTAAAATAAAGTCTAAATATGGGTTAATACAGGCTAAAATATAGTCTAAATATGGGTTAATACAGGCTAAAATATAGTCTAAATATGGGCTGATATTAGGGATGGGTACCGAAACTCGGTATTTAATCGGTCTCGGGGCTAAATTATAAAAGACCGGAGTATCGATAAGCTCTGACGTTAACGGTTCTGTTATCGGTACTGGAGAAATTAAGAAAACACACATACATTTATTATTGCTATATATATACACATTATCTTGCAAATTATATCCCGCCAGAGTCACCAGCTGTTTTTATATGCAATAATATTCAAACTCTTGTCTATGATGCATTTTTGCTATTCCCAAATCAGAAGCGCGATCGCTCACGTGGAGTTCAGCACGCGCAACATAAGCCCTGTTTATGTTAGAAGAGAGAACTAACCATTAAAACATGCTTACACTTTAGGCCTGTGGCTGTTATATTAAACTGAGTTTATTTAATGTTTTTTTTTAGCTTCTAAAGATTATAGCCGTGTTTCTTCTAGCACAACTTCCTTCTCTTCACAGCGGCGTGCATTCGTTCCTCCCTGACCAAAACTTAACATCAGAATCAGATCAATCGTCTGTCGATTGTTGTAAAATGCCGTCTTTACAGTTACTAAATTGCTGGACATGTTTGATAATGAAATGTTGGAAGTACAATCCACACGAGAGACGCTGTTCCTCAGGCTGAAGTGTGTGTGCGTGTGTGTGTGTGTGTGTGTGTGCAGGGGCGCGGGAAGGTGTTTTATGTAGGGGGTGCTGTGGGGGGGGGGGGGTAGTCAATTTCTGCATATAAATATTACGCCAAATAGAAACAGAAAATCGTGCTATAGCCTACGCACTTTCATGAGATCGTGTTAGACAACAATTAGCTATTTTACAAATGGGAATAGGCTACAATGAATTCATAACAATGTTTTACATTCAAGTTACATTCAAGCTTAAAAACCCTTAAAATGTATAGTGAAAAGTTTTTTTAAAAGCATCTGGAATGCAATAAAGTAATTTTAAAGCTGTTTTTAAAGCATTTGCTGCATGGATTAAAACGATAGGCCAATAAATAATTCACATCAGTCAGACAAAATTGCATTGCAACAAATCCTTTAAATTTCAAGGACAAAGATTTACATACTTTTTTTTTATTGAATACAATTATAAAATAAAACGCAAATTATAATCGGCCTGTTTTAGGCTTTCCCTTATTTTTATATTTTAGATGGTGAGGTGACGGGAAAAATGACTCGCCATTTCCTCATTGGAGAAATATATGCATCTTAACGGATTACATAGGCTAATGAAGAGTTTTTGCTTTGCTTTGAATTATTTCGTTTTAAAGTAGTATTTTAAAGCTTTCTATAGATATATTTATCATATCTCTGAGCCAGTTTCGAGTTGCCGAGTTTCGGTTCATCATTGAAGCCTCTTGTTCAAAACCGGAAGAAAGTGCATTCTCTGTTTTCCTATTTTATAAAAGCACAATGTTGATATTGTGAATGCACACAAATAAAAGTAGACCCTTTACAGTTCAAAATGATATATTACTCTTACCTTTATGAGAAAAAAAAAAATCACACGGCGTATTTTAAGTTGTTTTTACTGTAAGAAAAAAATCCTCCATGTCCTGTAAAGCTCGCTTCAGCTTCCACTCTCCACACAAACTGTTGGATATTGCACATTTATATAGGTTAAACATTTAAACTAACACTGTGATATGCTTGAACTGTTTATAGGCCTATCTATCGATTTTATTTTAGTCAAGTCTTGATGATTTGATAAGGCTAAATTAATCAAACATAGGCGATCAACTCTGATGCTGGCCGCTTGGTCGTTGCTTAAAAGAAAAAAAAACATTTAACGAACAAAAAATGCTCCCAAGGTTTTTCTAAATTAACTTTATGAAGAAAAAAAAACGAAACATCGTCTAATCACTTTTCCATTACATACAAAACTGAACTATTTTAGCTATAAGCTGTTTTGGGAGAAGGGAAAGACTCATATCGCTGAGAACAAAAAAAAAAAAGTACATCCATGATATTTCCATGTTCCGCTTTTAAGCCACAACCTACAAATTCTTCAACACAATCATAGCATTCACAAACATAAAAGCAAGAATTGGCAGTGCTGCGTGCGTGATTTGGCAGGATGTGCGCACATCAAATAGCCCTGCATCAGTTTAATAACTTTGATAACTTTAATTCTTACAACTGTTAAATTAATGGGCAAATGGTAAATATGTCGAAGATCACATAGAAATAGATAGCAAAATAGCCAATGTAAACTAAATGTTATAAACATCGGAGCAACCATATAAATTTTTAAATTAATCTTTATTATAACAAATTTAGCCTATATATTTTTTTTATTCACAACAGTTTACAGTTGCCCACAGACAAAAATGGGCAAATGCTGCAGCACCCCCTGTTCCCGCGCCCCTGTGTGTGTGTGTGTGTGTGTGTTTGCGCGTGTGAGTGTGTGTGTGTGTGTGTGTGTGTGCGTGTGTGTGCGTGTGTGTGTTTGCGCGCGCGTGTGTGTGTGTGCGTGCGTGGCGCGCTCCAAGCTTCGGGCGCGTCCAAACGATCAAATACACACACAATAAATGGTATATTTGTCAGTTTGTTTAACTTTGTTTCTTTGTTTATGTTCTTACTCTATCTTATCTTATGTATATAAAACACAAAAAATGCCTGCACACTGCTGCATTTACAAATTGATGTTTTATATTTATTTAATGAAATATTTATTTAACATTTCAGAATATAAAGCCATGTTAATTAAGCTGCTAATCTATCATAGAAATATATATTTCATACATATATGTGTATGTATGTATGTATGTATGTATGTATATATATAAATAACAAAAAGTACCGATAAGAATACCGTTAAAGCACCGGATCGATAAGCAGTATCGATAAAAGTAGTAGTACCGTTAAAACCTTAACGATACCCATCCCTAGCTGATATAGACTAAAATATAGTCTAAATATTGGTTAATACAGGCTAAAATATAGTTTAAATATGGGCTGATATTGGCTAAAATATAGTCTAAATATGGGCTAGTATATGTTAAAATATAGTTTAAATATGGGCTGATACAGGCTTAAATATAGTTTAAATATGGGCTGATATAGGCTAAAATATAGTCTAAATATGGGCTGATATTGGCTAAAATATAGTCTAAATATGGGTTAATACAGGCTAAAATATAGTCTAAATATGGGCTGATATAGGCTAAAATATAGTCTAAATATGGGCTGATATTGGCTAAAATATAGTCTAAATATGGGCTGATATTGGCTAAAATATAGTCTAAATATGGGTTAATACAGGCTAAAATATAGTCTAAATATGGGCTGATATAGGCTAAAATATAGTCTAAATATGGGCTAGTATAGGCTAAAATATAGTCTAAATATGGGCTGATATTGGCTAAAATATAGTCTAAATATGGGTTAATACAGGCTAAAATATAGTCTAAATATGGGCTAGTATAGGCTAAAATATAGTCTAAATATGGGTTAATATAGGCTAAAATATAGTCTAAATATGGGTTAATACAGGCTAAAATATAGTCTAAATATGGGCTGATATTGGCTAAAATATAGTCTAAATATGGGCTGATATTGGCTAAAATATAGTCTAAATATGGGCTGATATTGGCTAAAATATAGTCTAAATATGGGTTAATACAGGCTAAAATATAGTCTAAATATGGGCTGATATAGGCTTAAATATAGTCTAAATATGGGCTGATATAGACTAAAATATAGTCTAAATATGGGTTAATACAGGCTAAAATAAAGTCTAAATATGGGTTAATACAGGCTAAAATATAGTCTAAATATGGGTTAATACAGGCTAAAATATAGTCTAAATATGGGCTGATATAGACTAAAATATAGTCTAAATATTGGTTAATACAGGCTAAAATATAGTTTAAATATGGGCTGATATTGGCTAAAATATAGCCTAATATGGGTTAATATAGGCTAAAATATAGTCTAAATATGGGTTAATACAGGCTAAAATATAGCCTAAGTATGGGTTAATATAGGCTAAAATATAGCCTAAATATGGGTTAATGTAGGCTAAAATATAGTCTAAATATGGGCTAATATAGGCTAAAATATAGCCTAAATATGTGTTAATATAGGCTAAAATATAGTCTAAATATGGACTAATATGGACAGCTAACCATTCACAACACATTTAGTTTCTCCTTCGTCAAACTCAGAACGAATCGAGTCGTTTGTGTCAAGCTGGGGAGAAAGGTATTATTATGTAAAAACATAATGTGATTTTTGAACCACCGAGCATGAGAGCATGTTCTAGTACACCCCCGAAACAACCTCAAGACTTGTAAAAGAGCATAATAGGAGTCCTTTAACAGGTCGTTTGTTTACACTGCACATAAAAGATTGTCAATTGTTTTTAACGCGTTTGAATATGTGTCTGATTTATGATTTGCTCGTTATGTCTCAAAGGGGAAATGTGTATTTTGCCTCCACAGATCTGTATGGACTCGAATGCTAGTTTATCATGTTCAGTGAATGTGCTTTGACTCTGGTGTGACGGCGTTTGTCTGGATCCGCACCGCAGCAGTCATGACTCTGCCTGAAGAAGCAGGGGATCGTGGGAAGGAAAGGGAGCGCGGCGCGCGGCCCAAAGTGCGTCAGAGCCGCTCCGAGGAGAGACAAGACGGAGCGAAGGGCGCCAGGGGGAAGAAGAAAAGCCACGCTTCGCACAACCTAGCCTCGGCGCGGCCCGTGAGCGACGGCTTCAAGTACGGAGACCTCCTGAACGACTCCAGCGAGTCCCTGCTCTCCGAACGCGTTCCCGCCGAGGACACAGAGAGCAAGGCATCCGGAAGCAGCCGGACGCTCCGCCAAAAGATCCAAGACGCCGTAGGCCAGTGTTTCCCCATCAAAACCCAAGTCCTGTCCTCCTCGCCATCCTCCCGGCGTAAGATCCACCTCAGCGAGCTCATGCTGGACAGCTGTCCGTTCCCCGCCGGCTCGGACCTGGCGCAGAAGTGGCACCTCATCAAACAGCACACGGCTCCAATTTCCCAAGCGCCGCTCCTCGATCCCGTATCCGCCGGCGCTGTGGAGGACGAGGACGACCGTTTGCGCGAGAGACGACGGATTAGCATCGAACAGGGAGTCGAACCGCCGCCTGACGCTGAGATACACACCTTCGAAGTGACGGCGCAAATCAACCCGGTTTCCAAACTCGGGCCTAAACTGGCTCACGGGATGACCGAGCTAGCCGGAGACGAGCGTGCTACGCTGCTCCTGCAGAGATGTTTGGACACGCTCGATGAAGCGTCTGATTTGTGCGCCGCGTCTCCGCCTCTTGCTGACCGGGACAGTTTTAAAACCCAAAACGGAGTGCATCGCATTCACACGCAAATCGACTACATCCACTGCCTAGTCCCCGATCTGCTTCGTATCACAAACCTACCGTGCTACTGGGGCGTAATGGACCGCTACGAAGCCGAAACGCTGCTGGAGGGCAAACCCGAAGGCACGTTTCTATTACGCGACTCTGCGCAGGAAGACTACCTCTTCTCGGTCAGCTTCCGGAGGTACGGACGCTCGCTGCATGCGCGGATCGAGCAGTGGAATCATAACTTTAGCTTCGACGTGCACGACCCGAGTGTGTTCCACGCTCCCACCGTCTCCGGTCTGCTGGAGCACTACAAGGACCCCAACTCGTGCATGTTCTTCGAGCCGCTGCTGTCGAACCCCATCCACCGCTCCCAGCCCTTTAGCTTGCAGCGCATCTGCCGTGCCGTGATTAGCAGCAGAACCACGTACGACGGCGTCAGCGCTCTGCCGCTGCCCAGCGCTCTGAAGGAGCATCTGAAGGAGTACCATTACAAGCAGCGTGTGCGCATCCGCAGACTGGACCGCTGGTGGGACTGACCGAGGACGGAGTCCTGTAGACTGGACCGCTGGTGGGAGTGACCGAGGGCGGAGTCCTGTAGACTGGACCGCTGGTGGGAGTGACCGAGGGCGGAGTCCTGTAGACAGGACAGCTGGTGGGAGTGACCTAGGACGGAGTCCTGTAGACTGGACCGCTGGTGGGAGTGACCGAGGGCGGAGTCCTGTAGACAGGACAGCTGGTGGGAGTGACCGAGGGCGGAGTCCTGTAGACAGGACAGCTGGTGGGAGTGACCGAGGGCGGAGTCCTGTAGACTGGACCGCTGGTGGGAGTGACCGAGGGCGGAGTCCTGTAGACAGGACAGCTGGTGGGAGTGACCGAGGGCGGAGTCCTGTAGACAGGACAGCTGGTGGGAGTGACCGAGGGCGGAGTCCTGTAGACAGGACAGCTGGTGGGAGTGACCGAGGGCGGAGTCCTGTAGACTGGACCGGTGGTGGGACTGACCGAGGGCGGAGTCCTGTAGACAGGACAGCTGGTGGGAGTGACCGAGGGCGGAGTCCTGTAGACAGGACAGCTGGTGGGAGTGACCGAGGGCGGAGTCCTGTAGACAGGACCGCTGGTGGGAGTGACCGAGGGCGGAGTCCTGTAGACAGGACAGCTGGTGGGAGTGACCGAGGGCGGAGTCCTGTAGACTGAACAGCTGGTGGGAGTGACCGAGGGCGGAGTCCTGCTGTCAAACCATTAATCACATACACAATACAAACGCTTGTTTACGTAATATAACTTTATTCAGACACCAGATATATCAGTTTTTATATTTTATTTTCCGTTTCTGCCACTGAATAAAAATAAATAAAAGGTAATTGCGACTTTTTCTCAGAATTAGGAGTTTATAATCACGTAATTCTAACTTTATCCCAATTCAGATTATTATTTTTTTATTATGACTTTTTTATCGCAGTTCTGACTTTTTCTCAGAATTACGAGTTAATAATCACACAATTCTGACTTTTTAAAAAAGGTGATTGCGACGTATCTCGCAATTCAGCCTTTTTTTCTCACAATTTTGCGTTTTTTCATGCAATTCTGAGTTTATGTCTCACAGTTCTGTGTAAAAAGTCAGAATTGTGAGAAAAAAAGGCTGAATTGCGAGATACGTCGCAATCACCTTTTTTAAACTGTTATTCAGTGGTGGAAATGTGCTTTCGATCACTTTGAGCTGATCAGTTTTTGTTTAACTGCTAATGTGATGTCTTTACACACAGACTGAACTAAATGAAGCATTGCTTGTTAATTGGAGCTACATTGGTTTAATCTAATTATGTATTAAATTTAACATCTGACAGCTATTCAACCGAATTAATTAAATACCTTTCTATCAAAGTTATCATCAAGATTAATTTGTTCTGACACAGTTTAACTCATATTTTATTACCATTTTCTAAACTAATGCGATTAAACTGTGATATAATGTGATAAAGGTGTGTAATGTGTGTGCTGTGTATATATAAAACAAACACATGCATGTATATATTTAAGAAAAATATGTTATGTTTATAAATAAAATAAAAATAAAAACAATTCTAAATCTATACATACATGTGTTTGTATTTATATACACATAATATATATACACAGTACACACACATATATTATGTAAACAGAAACTTTTATTTTGTATGTGATTAATCGCGATTAATCGTTAGATATAAAGACGTGAGTGCCTTTCTGACGCGACTCATTTTGAGGTTTAATTGTTGTTAGCGCGTCGTAACGATGTTGTTGTTCGTCACAGGGTTCCCCGCGACACTGGAGTAATTAACTGAGTAACACGGAATCGGCAAACCTTTCTTATTTTAGAATATTTAGCATTTTTAATCAAGTGTTGCATTCGGGAGTTTCGGCTCATTCGCAACAAGAACGATAACTATAATGATCACATTAACGAGGAATATAGCAATGACTAACGGAGACTTTAACGTTGTCTCTAATGTTGATTGTTACAATATAACCCTAACTATAACAATATAGCATTGACTGTTCAATGTCCATTTTTTTGTCCAGAATGTTGATATTAGACAACGTTTTATTCCAAACATGTATTAATGGACATTTAAAAAATAAAGTTTATCTTGGAATAATTTTCGAAATTTTATCGTTCATTAAATTAAAAAAATTATAGTTTATTGTTATTGTTGCTGTTGCTATTATTGTTATATTAATATATATGTTATATTAATATATTATCCTGTGTATATATATATATATATATATATATATATATATATATATATATATGCATTTTTTTGGTATGTTGGACATTTTTAAGATAAAATTGTTACATTATTCAAACAATGAATTGAAATGATATTGTCATTATTAGAAAACTGTTGATTTTCCATGATTATAGCCATTGCTGCTCATATGGCGTAAAATCTTTAATAAATAAATAATGTTGACCATAATGTTGACTATAAAATGGACTGTTTTGAACTATATAATGTTGAACTAAATTGAACTATATAACGTTGACTGTAACATTGACTATGACAATATAACGTTGACTGAAACAATATAATGTTGACTGTAACATTGACTATGACAATATAACGTTGACTGTAACAATATAACGTTGACTGTAACGCTATAACGTTGACTGTAACATTGACTATGACAATGTAACAATGTAACATGACTGTAAAATATAACAATATAATGTTGACTGTAACATTGACTGTAACAATATAACGTTGACTGTAACGCTATAACGTTGACTGTAACATTGACTATGACAATGTAACATTGACTGTAACAATATAACGTTGACTGAAACAATATAATGTTGACTGAAACATTGACTATGACAATATAACGTTGACTGTAACAATATAACGTTGACTGTAACATTGACTATGACAATATAACGTTGACTGTAACAATATAATGTTGACTGATTGACTAATATAACGTTGACTGAAACAATATAATGTTGACTGTAACATTGACTATGACAATAACGTTGACTGTAACGTTGACTGTAACACTATATTGACTGTGTTGACTGTAACATTGACTATGACAATAACGTTGACTGTAACAATATAACGTTGACTGTAACAATATAACGTTGACTGTAACATTGACTATGACAATGTAACGTTGACTGTAACATATAACGTTGACTGTTGACTGAACATTGATATGACAATGTTTGACTGTAACAATATTGACTGTTGACTGTAACATATAATGACTATGACAATGTAACGTTGACTGTAACACTATAACGTTGACGGTAACAATATAACGTTGACTGTAACATTGACTATGACAATGTAACGTTGACTGTAACACTATAACGTTGACGGTAACAATATAACGTTGACTGTAACACTATAATGTTGACTGTAACATTGACTATGACAATGTAACGTTGACTGTAACACTATAACGTTGACTGTAACGTTGACTGTAACAATGACTATGACGTGTAACGTTGACTGTAACAATATAACGTTGACTAACGTTGACTATGACAATGTAACGTTGACTGTAACAATAGAACGTTGACTGTAACAATAGAACGTTGACTGTAACATTGACTATGACAATGTAACATTGATTGTAATATTGAATATAACAGTGATTGTAACAATATAATGATGATTGTAACAGTGAGTTTAACATTGACTATAATGATAATCATAACCTTGACTGTTACAATAATTATTGACTATAACGATAAATATTTTGTTAAGTATAGTGAAAACTATAACCATGTCTAGTATGCTAAATACAACAACAGCGATAACTATAAAGCTAACCATGTTCCATTTATTCTAAGCGCGTGCCGTCTCTTTAAAATGTCAAGCTCTTTAAAGTCTGTGGATTCTGATTGGCTGGAAATGTTTTTATCATTCATTCGGCTGAAAATGAACACTTTAAAGCACAACTGCACCACTGTGTCATTACTGTTAGAGTTGTTATAGTTATCGTTCTTTAATGCAGCAGGTTACTGAGTGAAACTACAGTCACTGGAGTACATTACACTGCTGCTAATGGAGCGTCTCGACCCAAGAGCCCAGTATACTCACGATTCACGCTCATTTAATCACAGCACACACGTCAAAGACAGATATGCTTCTGCCACATGATGCTTCATTCAAGAACGGACCATCGCACCAGATCTCGAGCCTGTAGACGAGTAGAACAGACCAAATCCAGAGTTCTGCTTCTGTTAGTCCAGCGGGTCTTCGCTGATATTGACTGGTGTAATGTGTGATTTGATTTTGGGACGGATTCTCGTTTTCCGTCAGAGATGTATTGGAGAAAGCTCTCTCATTCTCTCCACTGCATTGATTTTGTGTTTAATGTTCATTCACTGTATCACCTTGAGGCATGTTTTAGTGGTTTATTTGATTTAGAAACCCAATATCGGATCTTTCTCGACTACTGAACCCCTTTGAAATTAACTTCGACGAGTGACTCTATGACGACTTGTTAGAAAAACGATGAAGATGTTAAAGAGGCAGCATTGAAGGCCAAGCGTCGCGTGTTTGGAGACTAAACGAAATCCGACGGCTCCGTCTACTGTTAGCATATGATAACATTAACCTGCCGCCTCTGTAGGGGTCTTTTGTGCGTGTCGCCTTGCTGGTCAAGTCTGGATTTATGTGTTTTGTTTTTGTGTGATTTCATTGTGAATATCACATCCTTATGATCTTAAA
>CM049865.1:55723413-55725913 GCA_027474115.1 Schizopygopsis malacanthus
AATCCGGATGGAGTTTGTTCACACTGAAGTGACTGAATGTTTGCGTTAAAGATGATCGTTCTGTCTTCAGTTACTGAATGAGAGCGAAGACCAAAGCAGATCTTGTGAGAAATTATATTCTATATAAAACCCATATAATAATAATTAATGAATTTTCCATATAAAGGGTGCAATGTTGTTCTTCACAATATCTTCTGAGTTTCACTGACTAATCATAGAGGTTTGGAGTGAGGTGCTGACGGACCGTGTGTGTGTGTGTGTCAGAGATCCACGAGTACGCCGTCGAGATCGGCATCGACCCGGAGCGTGAGCCCGAGCTGCTGTGGCTGGCCAGAGAGGGGATGGTGGCAACGCTTCCGGCCGAGTGGAAACCATGGTAACACACACTTACATTACACACACACACACACACACACTCACTCACAGCCAGCCACGGTGTGTGTTTATTTGTGTGTGTGTGTGTTCAGTCAGGACGTCACCGGTGAGGTGTACTACTTTAACTTCTCCACGGGTCAGTCCACCTGGGATCATCCGTGTGATGAACACTATCGTCAGCTGGTGGAGCGCGAGCGCGAACGTGAGCAACATGCCAGAGCCGCTCCGACCGCCGTGAAGAGAGACAAGGACAAGAAGAAGAAGAAGAATAAGAAAGACAAGAAGAAAACACTGGAGGAAGTCAGAGCTCCAGGGGTGAGATCATCTTACATCTTAGGAACCTTTATTTGATCAAAGGTCGGCTCGCCCAGGTAAAGTCTGTGTGGGGGAAACACTGGATGTGTAAGTTTTGATAGCAGGTGTGATGCTCTGTGTCTGTTCCTCCGTCCATCTCTCTCTCTCTCTCTCTCTCTGTCTGTAGGTGCTGGCTCCTCTCGCTCCGCTCGCTCCTCTCCGCGGTCTGTCTGAGGCTCCTGTCGCTCCTCTCGCTCCTCTCAGAGCATCTCTCGGCGCCTCGTCTGGACTCCAGCCGCTCAAAACCTCTCTCGGGGTAAAGCAGCAGAAGTGTACAGGAGTTGTGATTTGTGAGTGTGACCTGTTTTGGATTTTGATTTGGATTCTGTGCATCAGGCTGGTGTGTCGAGATCTGCTGCTTCCAGAAGCGTTCGGGAGGAGAAGAGCGCTGAGGAAGACGAGGAGATCTCCGAGGAAGAGGTGAGTCTGAGACACACACACACACACACAGACAGACGGACAAACTCACACACACAGACAGACGGACAACACACACACACACACACACACACACACACACACACAGACAGACGGACAAACTCACACACACAGACAGACGGACAAACTCACACACACACACACACACACACACACAGACAGACGGACAAACTCACACACACAGACAGACGACAGACAGACACACACACACACACACACACAGACAGACGGACAGACACTCACACACACAGACAGACGGACAAACACACACACACACACAGACACACACACACACTCACACACACACACACAGACAGGACAACACTCTCACACAGACAGACGGACACACACACACACACACACACACACACAGACGGACAAACTCACACACACACACACACACACACACACACACACACACACACAGACAGACGGACAAACTCACACTCACACACACACATAGACAGACAGACACTCTCACACAGACAGACACTCTCACACATAAACACACACTCTCACACACACACACACACACACACTCTCTCTCTCACACACACACACAGATAGACAGACACACGTGTGCGCACACACACTGCCTGAGTTCCACTGAACACTGGATCAGATCTAAGTGTGTGTGTGTGTGTGTGTGTGTTTAGAGGCCGCTGGATTCCGCCGGGCTCCTGCAGAACCTTCATCTGGATCTGGACTCTCTGGGAGCAGGACTGCAGTACGAGGTGAACACAACAAACACATCAATATCTCGAATTATATTCTAATTTAAAAGGCATAATTTCAGTCGGGGGGGAAATAGCTTTTGGTTTCTCTCCTGAGGCCACAAGAGGGCGCATCGAGCAAAATATCACTAATGCACCTTTATTTAAAGTAATAAAATAACACAACTATGTAAAAAAGGTGCATAATGTTTAAAATGTGACCCTGGAGCACAAAACCAGTCATAAGGGTCAATTTATTTTTTGTTATGATAGGACAATATTAGAAAATCTGGAAACTGAGGGTGCGTAAAAAAATCTATGAGTGCAGAAAAAAACACCATAAAGTCTCAAAACGTGTTTTGCACGAGTGTAACGTTGATAAAAAGCGTTAAAATGCAACGACATCATCATCGTATCTCGTGTGCTGCTGATAAGGCAGCCTGACGCACACCTGACATTCAAAGGATGTGTTTTTAATGCGAACGTGTCGCGTTTACAGGGGAAGATCCGATCTGAACCCTTACACAGCAGGCGCAAAAGCACATATCTGATTGATTTCCACATATGAACGAGGCCTGAAACCGATCGGCATACATGTGAATTGTCCTGCTTACACGGTC
>CM049865.1:55760913-55763413 GCA_027474115.1 Schizopygopsis malacanthus
TGATCTCATCTGAACTGTTCTCAGTGACTCACAGCAGCGTGAAGCTGTCCACACGACTGACGCGCAGCTGATAGTGGACCCCGGCGCCGGACAGCGTCGACACGTCCACGTAGAAGAACTGCGTCTCTGCCACGGCTTTGGTGGGCGGCTGACACAGCGTGCGGCCCACCTGCGTGTACTGGTACTTCCTCTGATACCTGCAGACAGAGAAAACACTTAATTACAAACCTAACTAAGGGATCGTTCGCCATATCAAAACACGGACAGCTCCTTGACTCTGATTGGCTGAGCCGCGTTCAACGCTGTTGTAAATACAAAGTAACACCTTTGTTTACGTTTGAGCGTTACTCGGCAACCACTTTGTAGCAGCCACAACTGTTTCTAGAGGTGCGTTCACACCAGACGCGAATGAAGCGTTACGCGCAAATTATTTACATGTTAAGTCCATGCACGATTGAGCGAATGAAGCGAATTTCGATTGAAACGAATTTCACACGCGATTGAAGTGAATTTCACGCGCGAATTAAGCGAATTTCATGCGCGATTGAAGCGAATTTCACGCGCGATTGAAGCGAATTTCACGCGCGATTGAAGCGAATTTCACGCGCGATTGAAGCGAATATCACGCGCGATTGAAACGAATGAACGATTGAAACGAAAAACGATTGAAACGAAAAACGATTGAAACGAATTGAAACGAAAAACGATTGAAACCGATTGTTTGAAGCGAATTTCACGCGCGATTGAAGCGAATTTCACGAATTTCACGCGCGATTGAAGCGAATTTCACGCGCGATTGAAGCGAATATCACGCGCGATTGAAACGAATTGAACGCGACGCGCGATTGAAACGCGATTGAAACGAATTTTGAAACACGCACGCGATTGAAGCGAATTTCACGACGAATGAAACGAATTTCACGCGCGATTGAAGCGAATTTCACGCGCAAATGAAGCGAATTTCACGCGCGAATGAAACGAATTTCACGCGCGATTGAAGCGAATTTCACGCGCGATTGAAGCGAATTTCACGCGCGAATGAAACGAATTTCACGCGCAAATGAAGCGAATTTCACGCGCGAATGAAGCGAATTTCACGCGCGATTGAAGCGAATTTCACGCGCGATTGAAGCGAATTTCACACGCGAATGAAACGAATTTCACGCGCGATTGAAGCGAATTTCACGCGCGAATGAAGCGAATTTCACGCGCGAATGAAGCGAATTTCACGCGCGAATGAAGCGAATTTCACGCGCGAATGAAGCGAATTTCACGCGCGAATGAAGCGAATTTCACGCGCGAATGAAACGAATTTCACGCGCGATTGAAGCGAATTTCACGCGCGATTGAAGCGAATTTCACGCGAATGAAACGAATTTCATGCGCGATTGAAGCGAATTTCACGCGCGAATGAAGCGAATTTCACGCGCGAATGAAGCGAATTTCACGCGCGAATGAAGCGAATTTCACGCGCGAATGAAGCGAGTAAACTCAAAATGTTCAAGCGTCCAACTACGCGCGAATAGCGCGATTTATTCGCTTCATTCGCATCTGGTGTGAACGCACCTTAAGGAGCTACATTGTTTGGCGGAAGATAATCGCTGCGTCCTAATTAACCTACTTATACCACACCCTCTTTATGTGAAGAATAACGACATACTTTTGAGTATTAGACACGCTTTGGAACACGCTACTGTGTCTTTAAGTAACGCTCTGTTGCTTAGTTACACATCCTGTTACTGTTTAAACTGCCTGTCAATCATCTCATCACAGTTAACATCATGCACATTTAATTAGCTGTCCTACCGTATTAGAGAGAAATAACGAAGCACAATGATGCTTTTCAGAGTTAAACACCTAACGTATCATTATACAAGTTCTCAGTGTTGCTGCAGATTAAATATAACGTGGATAACATTAAATTCATATTTGTAATCAGGTTAGACATTGATTATTTATCACTCAATTTATCACCCAGTCCATTGGTTTCACATATCTGCCATGTTTGTAGTTTTTAATCACGTTTTATGCGTGTTTGTAGTTCTAATAGAATCCTCGTTGTGGCTAGCGTTTATACACCATCCGGGATGCTTTGGCATACTTTTTAAACTATACTATGATTTGGGACGTACTAATTATATTTTATGCAGATTGTATGCAAATTTGGACATAGCAAATGTTTTAATTAATAACATTAAATTTTATTTTCTCTGTTTTATTTTATGTAACCTGTGGAATATCTATTTTATAAAAGCAATACACCCCTGAACTTCGAGGGTTTTAGGCTTCATGTGGCTTATTAATTAATTACTGAATTCTGAACTCTAACTAAGATGAACTCTCTGCATAGACTGCAATGCAACTGAGATGTTCCCGGGTCCAGAAACACAGTGAGGACATTGATAAAACAGTCCACGTGACATCAGAAATATCTTAATTAGTGTTCAGAAGATGGGTTTGGAACGACAGCAGGGGGAGTAATTAATGAGAGAATGTTAAT
>CM049865.1:55773413-55783413 GCA_027474115.1 Schizopygopsis malacanthus
ACGCACACACACTCTCTCTCACACACACTCGCTCACGCACGCACACACACTCGCTCACACACACACACACACATGCACTCGCTCTCTCACGCTCTCACACACACACTCTCACGAACACTCACACACTCTCTCTCTCTCACACACACACACACACACACACACACACACACACACACATACTCCTCAGCTCAATGTGATGGGCTCTCAGTCCTGTCAGTGTAGAGACGGGTTACAGCACGTGTGCAGAGACTCACTCCTCTCCTGTGCTGAAGCTCCTCCACAGATCTCTGACACGCTTGATCCCGGTGTGACTGCTGCTCTGTGTTCACACCGCACAGCTCACTTCCGACGCTGCGCCACTTCCGCTGACGTCAGCATACAACACCGGTCACGTGCGGTGTCTGTTTCACACATCCTGTTGATGTTACGTAAATGAATCAATATGAAGCATCAGCTTAAATTCATACCGAATGATGATCAGTCAAGCGTGTGTTTTTGTACTGTACAATAAAAGCTACTGTATAAAAACATCTATAACGATAGAGAGAGAGATGGATAAATGCGCATGCTCTGAGTCTGAGGCGCGTTCACGAGGAGGTGCGCGTTCACGGTTCTCTCGTTCCTGTCTCCCCGAGCGCGTTTCCGGTTGGATTATGGGGGGGGGAATTTATTGTTGTCATGGCAACAGTTTGCCCGGCGCGCTCGCGCACAAAGCGGCGGAAGATCTGAGCAATACAATAAACAGAGGCGCGCGCGCTCACGTCCCGTCGCCGAGGCGACCGAGACACGCGCTCGCGCGGGCGATGAGGTCATCGTGACGCTATCGGTTGCCACGGCCACAGCCCTGAGAGCGCGCTGCGCAAAGGGGCGGCGCTCGCGTACTGACGCACGGCGGGGGCGTGTCCCGAGAGCGCGCTGCGCGTCCTCGCTTGTTGTTCCCGCAGAGAGGGCAGAAGATGGCGGCCGTGTCGAGCGGGACTGCCGCCGCCGCCGGGATTCCGCTCCCGCACCGCGAGCGAGCGCTACCCAACGCGACGCGCGTCAGCCGCCCTCCTATAGCGCGCGTCGGATACTATGAGATGGAGCGGACTATCGGGAAGGGCAACTTCGCCGTGGTCAAACTCGCCACGCACATGATCACCAGAGCCAAGGTGAGCGACGCCGCGTCAGACGCGCCGCGATCTCTCTCTCTCTCTCTCTCTCTCTCTCTCTCTCTCTCTCTCTCTCTCTCTCTCTCTCTCTCTCTCTCTCTCTCTCTCTCTCTCTCTCTCTCACACACACAAACACTCACCGCTGCGGCCTGTGCTCGCGCGTGCGCGCTCGCCTCTGAAAATTGTGTAGAAGAGCGCGCGCGCGTGTATTTGTGTGTGTGTGTCGCTTATGAATTGTATACGCGTGCAGATTGCGTGTGTGTATAAATGTAGGTTGTTAACTAATCCGTGTAATAATGTTGCGGGAGGAGAGACAGAGATAGACAGTAGTCAGAGAGAAGGTTAGAGAGAGAGAGAGAGAGAGAGATTAAGGTTAACAAGCAGATACATGTTTTGTATTTGTTTTATGTATTATAATCGTTACTTTGGCAATACTGTACTAGTCATTGGTAGTGAATCTCATTTAAACCGAATGTATAGACAGAGTGATATTTACAGATAAATGTATAGACAGAGAGAGATAGATAAATGTATAGACAGAGAGAGATAGATAAATGTATAGACAGAGCGGTATATATAAATGTATAGACAGAGGGACAGATAAATGTATAGACAGAGAGACAGATAAATGTATAGACAGAGAGAATAGATAGATAAAGAGAGACAGATGTATAGACAGAGAGGAATAGATAAATGTATAGACAGAGAGGTATAGATAAATGTATAGACAGAGAGAGATAGATAAATGTATAGACAGAGAGAGATAGATAAATGTATAGACAGAGAGAGATAGATAAATGTATAGACAGAGAGAGATAGATAAATGTATAGACAGAGAGAGATAGATAAATGTATAGACAGAGGGACAGATAAATGTATAGACAGAGAGACAGATAAATGTATAGACAGAGAGGAATAGATAAATGTATAGACAGAGAGACAGATAAATGTATAGACAGAGAGGAATAGATAAATGTATAGACAGAGAGAGATAGATAAATGTATAGACAGAGAGAGATAGATAAATGTATAGACAGAGAGAGATAGATAAATGTATAGACAGAGAGAGATAGATAAATGTATAGACAGAGAGAGAGAGATAAATGTATAGACAGAGAGAGATAGATAAATGTATAGACAGAGAGAGATAGATAAATGTATAGACGCGCGCGCGTGTAGAGAGAGATAGATAAATGTATAGACAGAGAGAGAGAGATAAATGTATAGACAGAGAGTCATAATCTCATTTAAACCGATAAATGTATAGATAAATGTATAGACAGAGAGAGATAGATAAATGTATAGACAGAGAGAGATAGATAAATGTATAGACAGAGCGGTATAGATAAATGTATAGACAGAGGGACAGATAAATGTATAGACAGAGAGACAGATAAATGTATAGACAGAGAGGAATAGATAAATGTATAGACAGAGAGGTATAGATAAATGTATAGACAGAGAGAGATAGATAAATGTATAGACAGAGAGAGATAGATAAATGTATAGACAGAGAGAGATAGATAAATGTATAGACAGAGAGGGACAGATAAATGTATAGACAGAGAGACAGATAAATGTATAGACAGAGGGACAGATAAATGTATAGACAGAGAGACAGATAAATGTATAGACAGAGTGACAGATAAATGTATAGACAGAGAGAGATAGATAAATGTATAGACAGAGAGAGATAGATAAATGTATAGACAGAGAGAGATAGATAAATGTATAGACAGAGAGAGATAGATAAATGTATAGACAGAGAGAGATAGATAAATGTATAGACAGAGAGGGACAGATAAATGTATAGACAGAGAGAGATAGATAAATGTATAGACAGAGAGACAGATAAATGTATAGACAGAGAGGGATAGATAAATGTATAGACAGAGAGAGATAGATAAATGTATAGACAGAGAGAGATAGATAAATGTATAGACAGAGAGAGATAGATAAATGTATAGACAGAGAGGGACAGATAAATGTATAGACAGAGAGAGATAGATAAATGTATAGACAGAGAGGGATAGATAAATGTATAGACAGAGAGGTATAGATAAATGTATAGACAGAGAGAGATAGATAAATGTATAGACAGAGAGAGATAGATAAATGTATAGACAGAGAGAGATAGATAAATGTATAGACAGAGAGAGATAGATAAATGTATAGACAGAGAGAGACAGATAAATGTATAGACAGAGAGAGATAGATAAATGTATAGACAGAGAGAGATAGATAAATGTATAGACAGAGGGACAGATAAATGTATAGACAGAGAGACAGATAAATGTATAGACAGAGAGGGATAGATAAATGTATAGACAGAGAGAGATAGATAAATGTATAGACAGAGAGGAATAGATAAATGTATAGACAGAGAGGTATAGATAAATGTATAGACAGAGAGAGATAGATAAATGTATAGACAGAGAGAGATAGATAAATGTATAGACAGAGAGGATAGATAGATAAATGTATAGACAGAGAGACAGATAAATGTATAGACAGAGAGGAATAGATAAATGTATAGACAGAGAGGTATAGATAAATGTATAGACAGAGAGAGATAGATAAATGTATAGACAGAGAGAGATAGATAAATGTATAGACAGAGAGAGATAGATAAATGTATAGACAGAGAGAGATAGATAAATGTATAGACAGAGAGAGATAGATAAATGTATAGACAGAGAGGGACAGATAAATGTATAGACAGAGGGACAGATAAATGTATAGACAGAGAGGAGATAGATAAATGTATAGACAGAGAGAGATAGATAAATGTATAGACAGAGAGGGACAGATAAATGTATAGACAGAGAGAGATAGATAAATGTATAGACAGAGAGAGATAGATAAATGTATAGACAGAGAGAGATAGATAAATGTATAGACAGAGAGATAGATAAATGTATAGACAGAGAGAGATAGATAAATGTATAGACAGAGAGGGACAGATAAATGTATAGACAGAGGGATAGATAAATGTATAGCCAGAGGGACAGATAAATGTATAGACAGAGAGGGACAGATAAATGTATAGACAGAGAGTGATAGATAAATGTATAGACAGAGGGGGATAGATAAATGTATAGACAGAGGGACAGATAAATGTATAGACAGAGGGATAGATAAATGTATAGTCAGAGAGTGATAGATAAATGTATAGACAGAGGGACAGATAAATGTATAGACAGAGAGTGATAGACAGATAAATGTATAGACAGAGGGACAGATAAATGTATAGACAGAGGGATAGATAAATGTATAGACAGAGAGGAATAGATAAATGTATAGACAGAGAGGGACAGATAAATGTATAGACAGAGGGACAGATAAATGTATAGACAGAGGGACAGATAAATGTATAGACAGAGGGACAGATAAATGTATAGACAGAGGGACAGATAAATGTATAGACAGAGAGGATAGATAAATGTATAGACAGATATAGACAGAGCAGATATAGATAAATGTATAGACACAGAGGGACAGATAAATGTATAGACAGAGGGACAGATAAATGTATAGACAGAGAGGACAGATAAATGTATAGACAGAGAGGAATACAGATAAATGTATAGACAGAGGGACAGATAAGATGTATAGACAGAGCAGATATAGATAAATGTATAGACAGAGGGACAGATAAATGTATAGACAGATATAGATAAATGTATAGACAGAGAGGGATAGATAAATGTATAGTCAGAGAGGACAGATAAATGTATAGACAGAGGGATAGATATGATAGATAAATGTATAGACAGATGGATAGATAAATGTATAGTCAGAGAGGGACAGATAAATGTATAGACAGAGAGGAATAGATAAATGTATAGACAGAGCGGGATAGATAAATGTATAGACAGAGGGACAGATAAATGTATAGACAGAGAGTGATAGATAAATGTATAGTCAGAGAGGGATAGATAAATGTATAGTCAGAGAGGGATAGACAGAGAGTGATAGATAAATGTATAGACAGAGGGATAGATAAATGTATAGCCAGAGAGTGATAGATAAATGTATAGACAGAGGGATAGATAAATGTATAGTCAGAGAGTGATAGATAAATGTATAGTCAGAGAGGGATAGATAAATGTATAGATAGATAAATGTATAGTCACAGAGGGATAGATAAATGTATAGTCAGAGAGGGATAGATAAATGTATAGTCAGAGAGTGATAGGTAAATGTATAGTCAGAGAGGGATAGACAGATGGATAGATAAATGTATAGTCAGGTTACCCGAAGGTGATAGTCGAGCGTATCTCGTCAGTAAAGCCTGTTCTGTGATCAGTAGTTAGTCTAGTTTGAGGTTCGTGCTAGGAGACGTCACACTGCAGGACTGTGCTTAATCAGCCAGAGTTTCGTCTGAGGTGAACACAGCGATACAGCGATCAAAGACTAAAGATTTAAGGATTATAGGAATCTTTTAGTGTTTTTAAAGTTAGTCTCCGACGACCAAATCGTGGCCAAAATCGCACAGTCAGTGACGAAGGCATTATTATAGGCATTATTATAATAATAAATAAACAAGAACTCTGAATCAATGAAAGCAGTTAAATCTTCTGTTTTTGGTGTGTGTTCATTATAATCCGGAGTGTGTTCAGACACACGTTTGTGTGTTTATGCTGATCTTTATTCGTGTGTGTGTGTGTGTGTGTTTGTACAGTGTAGGTGTCATGTGGGCAGTGTGTGCTCCGCTCATGCTGGATCTTCTGTGTGTTTGGGTTCAGATCTGTCATTTCCTGGAGTGTGTGAGAAGAGAGTGTGTGTGTGAGAGAGAGAGAGAGTGTGTGTGTGAGAGAGAGAGAGAGAGAGAGTGTGTGTGTGTGTATGACTGTGAGGGAGAGAGAGTGTGTGATTGTGGGTGCGTGTGTGTGTCCTGGTTTGTCCCGGATCACTGCAGGTCAGTGTCAGGATTCGTTCCAGGTTAAACTCATCTTAACGGCTCTGATCGGTGACGGAACTCAACGTCAGCACAGGGCTTGTGCTCAGCGTAAAACACACACACTTGAGTCGATAACACCGCGTCACACGATCAGGAGCGCTGCTGTATGCATGCGTATGAATGTGAGAAACAGACTGGTTTGGTGGTGTCGGCATCGGCTGATAACGGGGTGTGTGTGTGTGTGTGTGTGTGTGTGATTAGCAGTGTGTGGTTGTAAAATCTGCCGATGTCAGTGGAACACACACAGGTTTAGAGTTAATATTGTGCATAATCTCTTCACATCATCTCAACAATAGCGTTATGTAATATCAGCCACACTGATCTCCACATATCAGTGTCCTCTGAAAACCTGAGCATGTTGAGTTCTGTGTGTGTGTGTGTGTGTGTGTGTGTGTGCGCGTACGAGAGCGTGGGTGTATGTTTTGTGTCTATGGATGAAACACTCAGAGATGGGTTTCTCCGCCTGATGATGGTGTGAATATTCATGTTTTGATCCCACACACACAGTGAATCACATGTTTTGTTGTGTGTGTGTGTGTGTGTGTGTGTGTGTCTGTTTGTGCGTTTGTGAGTGTGCATGTGTGTGTGTGCGAGTGAGAGTGAATGCGCATCCAAGCACACACACCTGGAGCAGTATTCACTCAGGAGAAGCTCCAGCACGGCCACCGCATGTAACTTTATACAAGAATTGTAGTAAATGCTAAATTATATTAGCATTTACTACAGAACCATTATTTCACCAATAAACATCTAAATAAATACATCTCTATCTAAATTAATGATTTATTATCTCTGCAAGCGATCGCAGTTTGAGTATAGTTCTGTGTAAATAGATAAACCGCGCTGTCAGCATTTTTCATAATCTAGAATGACAAAAACATTTTAATAATTCTGATAAAACATACCAGTTAAGAAATGCAATAAAATACGATGTTTTGTTTGTTATAGCTTATTTCAATATTCCAGAGAATATTATTCAGTAAATTATTCTTCACTCTTTAGTGTATTAAACAGCGTTTAAACCTAAAACTGTAGTTTAAAATGAATTTATATGACTTCTGTCCTTTATTTTCTCCATTAGACATTATTTTGCTTATTGTTAATATCAGTGTTGCTGATGATGCTTTTTATAAATAAAATATTTTTATTGTTGTAATTTTAAGATTATATTATAATTTTCAACAGTTTTTTGTTGTTGTTAAGACGACTGAAAGTGAAGAATGGACTTCAGTCTGTAATTTATTTACTTTATAACAGTAAATAAATATCAGTTCTGCATATCAGTTATCGGGTACATAAACGTACAAATAATCGGTATCGGTTATTAATAATCAATATCGGTCGATCACTAATTCTGAGTAATGAATGTTTTGTTAAATCTCAGACGAGTGTTTAGTTTGTGGTTGTGTTGAAGCTCTGTTCATGATATGAGCGCTCGGCTCGTGTGTGTCACATTTGAACCCAGATCACGCTGCGTCAGTGGTTTGTGCATCACCTGTCCTGATGCATTTCACTCCACCGCCGTTTCCCACAATGCAGTGCAGCTTTAAGTGTGTGTTTTATTTTTCCAAGTAAAATATTACATTTTTCAAATTTGGTCACATGGAGCCAAAACCTAAACTAGAACATATATTATTGGCCTTTTAGTTCAGCCTACTTGTTTATTTATCTTATAAACTCTAATTTTCAAATGTATTTAATTTGTAAGTCTTTTATAGATAATTTTCAGTGCAGCACTTTGCATAAAAATGGATTTATGAACGATTTACACACATTTGGCATGAAAGAGGCTCATTGTACATTCACTTACGACTCATAATTCATACACAAAATGCAAACCTAAATATGAATGTGAAGTTGCATTTGATTGTCACACATTGTTCATCTGTGAGATGCACACAATATTTTAATCTGAAGCAGATGACTTTATAACAAAATTCATAACTCTTGACTATTTATTTCGATGTGAATATGTGTTAAACTAATTTATTTCTGTGACGTATTTTGCGTTTAACGATGCGCCAAATATTTTCTATATGTGAAAGATCTGGACTGCAGGTCAATTCAGCAACGGACTCTTCTACTACGAAGCCATGCTGTTGTAAAAGCTGCAGTATGTGGTTTTGCTTTGTCCAGCTAAAATATACGTCCTCTGGAGGGGTGCATATGTTGCTCTAAAACCTTTAGACACCTTTCAGCATTCATAGTGCCTTCCGAAACATGCAAGCTTCCCATACCGTATGCATTTATGCACCCCCATACCATCAGAGATGCTGGCTTTTGAACTGAACGCTGATAACACGTTGGAAGATCTCCCTCCTCTTTAGCCCGGAGGACACTGCGTCCGTGATTTCTAGCAAGAATGTCAAGTTTGGACTCGCCTGACTGCTCATTTTAAATGAGCCTTAGCTCACAGGACACATGTTCACATATGGCTTATTTTTTGCATGATAGAGGTTTAGTTGGCATCTGCAGATGGCACGGCGGATTGTGTTTCTGGAAGTATTCCTGGGCCCATTTAGTAATGTCAATGACAGAATCATAGTTAGTTATAGTTAACAACTTTATTAATCCCACAAGGGGCAATTCAAGCAGGGTAGCAGCATCATATAGCAGACACAAAACATCACATAGAGAAAAAAAAAAAAAAAAAACTTAAGAATTATAAGTAACAACACAACCCAACATGCTTCATAAATAAATTCATAAAAAAATAAAATAAACAAAAGTAACACTTAAGACTTTGAATTGCAAAAACGAATAGCCTCTGGAACAAAGGTAAATTTATATCTATTAGATGAGCATTTAATGCTTCTAAATCTTCTTCCAGAGGGCAGTACTTAAAAAAAAAACTTCAAGGGATGAGAGTCATCTCCCGTGATACTCCGAGTTTTCCTTAACATTTGTTGCTTGTAGAATTCTGCTAGACACCGTAAAGGCACACCAATAATTTTTGAGCAAGTCCTAACTAAGGTCTGCAAACGATTCTTGTTCCTAAGAGAGAGTGATGAGTACCAACATAAAAAGGAAAAACACAAGACACTCTCAATAAAGGTAGTATAAAAAGTTCTCAGTATCTTTTTTTGTACACAGAAAGAGTTCAATTTCCTAAGAACATACATTAGTATTATCTTAATACATTAGAATCATGCCGATGAGTGATGCAGTGTCCAAAGACCACGGACATCCAACACAAGTCTTCGGCTTTGTCCCTTACGCACAGATTTCTTCTGTTTCTCTGAATATTTTAATGATGTTATGCTCTGTAGACGATGAGATTTGCAAAGCCTTTGCACTTTGACGTATGCCACGATCTTTTTACGCACTCTTTCACAGATCGGAGAGCATCTGCCTCTCTAAGACATCCCTTTTATAGCTAGTCATGTCACAGACCTGATCTCAATTAACTTAATTAGTTGCTAGATATTCTCCCAGCTGAATCGTTTTCAAAATCTCTTGCTATTTCAGCCGTTTGTTGCCCCATGCCAACTTTTTTGAGACCTGTAGCAGGCATCAAATTTTATTTTTTATTTTATTTTTTTAAATAAAAAAAAACGTCCCAACATTTCCAGAATTCGTGTTGTATTATCAATGTTGTGCTGCACACTATTTAACATTTTATTTCTCAGGATTCACAGATGAATAGAAAAGAGCAGCATTTATTTGAAATATAAATATATTGTTATATATTAACAATTCACAGTTTTATCACGATGTTAGTTTTACTATTTCGCAAGTTTTCTGAGCAGCCTTACAAGGTATCAAAACATAAAATAAAGTATGGCTGACATTCAAGAGGGTGAAGATAAAATATTTGTCATTATTTTATCTGTTTTATTAAAAAATAAGAACATAGATACACATAACAATGCTTTATTATTATTCA
>CM049865.1:55788413-55793413 GCA_027474115.1 Schizopygopsis malacanthus
TCACTCTCGTACACACAGACTCACTCACTCTCGCACACTCGCACAGACTCACTCTCGCACAGACTCATTCTCGCACACTCTCACAGACTCACTCTCGCACACTCTCACAGACTCACTCTTGCACACTCTCACAGGCTCACTATCATACACTCAGACAGACTCACTCTCGCACACTCTCACAGACTCACTCTCGCACAATCAAACAGACTCACTCTCGCACACTCTCACAGACTCACTCTTGTACACTCACACAGACTCACTCTCACACATACTCACTCTCAAACACTTACACAGACTCACTCTCGCACGCTCTCACAGACTCACTCTCGTACACTCACACAGACTCACTCTCGCACAATCAAACAGACTCACTCTCACACATACTCACTCTCAAACACTTACACAGACTCACTCTCGCACGCTTTCACAGACTCACTCTCGTACACTCACACAGACTCACTCTCACACATACTCACTCTCAAACACTTACACAGACTCACTCTCGCACGCTCTCACAGACTCACTCTCACACATACTCACTCTCAAACACTTACACAGACTCACTCTCGCACACTCACACAGACTCACTCTCGCACACTTACACAGACTCACTCTCGCACACTTACACAGACTCACTCTCGCACACTTACACAGACTCACTCTCGCACGCTCTCACAGACTCACTCTCGTACACTCACACAGACTCACTCTCACGCATACGCACTCTCAAACACTTACACAGACTCACTCTCGCACACTTACACAGACTCACTCTCGCACACTCACACAGACTCACTCTCTTACAAGTGTGTATGTTTGTGTGAGTGAGTTTGTGAGAGTGAGCGTGTGGGTGGGTGTTTATGGAGTATGTTTGACCTGGCCGTCTCTCTTTCTCCACAGATTTCGGCTTCAGTAATTTGTTTTCTCGAGGACAGCTGCTGAAGACGTGGTGTGGCAGTCCTCCGTATGCCGCACCCGAACTCTTTGAAGGAAAAGAGTATGACGGACCTAAAGTGGATATATGGGTAAAAACTAGCATCTGTCTGACCTCTGATCACTAGTGGAAGCAGAGTGCTGATAACACATACTAGAGCTCATCTGACAAAGTGATTCGTTTTGATGAACTGATACTACCTCATAAATCCAAAGATTAATCTTGTAGTATTCAAATATAAACATTAATTAAATGCACCTATCACATAGACATTACATGTGTGAATGATAATGCATGGTGGACAATGGTGAGGGACCCGCCTACTCACCTGTCAATCAAACGCTGCTCTAAATCCTGTTTTATTCCTGCTGTCCAGTGCAGATTTTGTGAGATAGAGCAGAAACACACATACATTGAGCGTCTCCAGCGTAACACAGATCATGTGATCCGCTCCAGTATTGAGCATGAGTGTGTGACTCTCTTTCTCTCTCTCTCTCTCTCTCTCTCTCTCTCTCTCTCTCTCTCTCTCTCTCTCTCTCTCTCTCTGTAGAGTTTGGGTGTGGTGTTGTACGTTCTGGTCTGTGGCGCATTACCGTTCGATGGAAGCACTTTACAGAACCTCCGTGCTCGAGTCCTCAGTGGAAAGTTCCGGATCCCGTTCTTCATGTCCACAGGTACACACACTCATGCTTACTCTCGCTCTCGTACACGCAGACTCACTCTCATACACACAGACTCACTCTCGTACACGCAGACTCGCTCTCATACACTCACACAGACTAGAGGTCTGCACGGGCTCAAAACTGAAGCCCGAACCCGGCCCGTACCCGAGATTGTCTGACCCAACCCGACCCGACCCGAGCGGCACGGTTAAATTTAGAGCCCGAACCCGACCCGAGATCCCCCCCCCCAACGAATCAACAAAAAAAAAGGAAAAAGGCTGCATTTCACGATTGCATGCAAAGAAATAGATTAATCAAGGCTCTGCCATTTCACAAACATTTACCAGTTATGAAAGTTTGTGAACATCAGGTGCAGCGGTCGCATACATTCTGCCGAGTTTATGAATTTTGTATGGACAAGAAGATAATTCTTCCACTGTACAAATTATGGTCATTTTTTGTCAGTTAAGGCTCGTTAGCATTCTGTCTACTTTAAATCAGACATAAGATCTTAAATAAGATTGTATTTATTTGAATGCATTAATCATTTATTTGAATTAGCGAGAGAGAGAGAGAGAGACCGAGAGAGACCGAGAGAGAAGGGGGAATGTTGCGCGTGCATGTGAACCTGCGTCTGCGCGTCTCTCTCTACAAGCAATGAGGCTTAGTTACTTCAAAAACAGCGATTTTGCCGCCTCATTGCAGATAAATATAATGTTGTGACTTGCGAGTCAGTAGCCTGTCGAAGCTATTTTACTAATAAAAGTGTCCGTGATGTTTGTGCTCTGCGCGATCTCTGATATCTGTGGGCAATGTGTGTGCGTGCGTCTATGAAAGCAGCGAAGCCTCTGCATATAGTTTTGGCTACAAACCCGAACCCGACCCGAACCCGAGGCTATCCATTAAACATTAACCCGAAACCCAACCCGACAGTATTTCGGGGCCCGCGGGTTCGGGTCGGGTAGCAGACCTCTAACACAGACTCACTCTCACACACTCACACAGACTCACTCTCATACACGCAGACTCACTCTCACACACTCACACAGACTCACTCTCATACACGCAGACTCACTCTCACACACTCACACAGACTCACTCTCACACACTCACACAGACTCACTCTCATACACGCAGACTCACTCTCACACACTCACACAGACTCACTCTCATACACACAGACTCACTCTCATACACTCACACAGACTCACTCTCATACACTCACACAGACTCACTCTCATACACTCACACAGACTCACTCTCATACACTCACACAGACTCACTCTCATACACTCACACAGACTCACTCTCACACACTCACACAGACTCACTCTCACACACTCACACAGACTCACTCTCACACACTCACACAGACTCACTCTCACACACTCACTCTCGCACACTCTCACAGACTCACTCTCACACACTCTCACAGACTCACTCTCGTACACGCAGACTCACTCTCGTACACAGACTCACTCTCGTACACGCAGACTCACTCTCATACACACAGACTCTCTTGTACACGCATACTCACTCTCGTACACGCAGACTCACTCTCATACACACAGACTCTCTCTCGTACACAGACTCACTCTCGTACACACAGACTCACTCTCGTACACACAGACTCACTCTCGTACACACAGACTCACTCTCGTACACGCAGACTCACTCTCATACACACAGACTCACTCTCGTACACGCAGACTCACTCTCATACACACAGACTCACTGTCGTACACAGACTCACTCTCGTACGTACACACATACTCACTCTCGTACACGCAGACTCACTCTCATACACACAGACTCTCTCTCGTACACAGACTCACTCTCGTACACGCAGACTCGCTCTCATACACTCACACAGACTCACTCTCACACACACACACACACACACAGACTCACTCACACAGACTCACTCTCGCATACTCACACAGACTCACTCTGGTACATTCTCACTGACTCACTCTCATACACTCACACAGACTCACTCTCATACACTCACACAGACTCACTCTCACACACTCACACAGACTCGCTCTCACACAGACTCACTCTGGTACATTCTCACTGACTCACTCTCATACACTCACACAGACTCACTCACTCCCATACACTCACACAGACTCACTCTCACACACTCACACAGACTCACTCTCATACACTCACACAGACTCACTCTCACACACTCACACAGACTCACTCTCACACACTCACACAGACTCACTCTCACACACTCACACAGACTCACTCTCACACACTCACTCTCGCACACTCTCACAGACTCACTCTCGTACACGCAGACTCACTCTCGTACACAGACTCACTCTCGTACACGCAGACTCACTCTCATACACACAGACTCTCTTGTACACGCATACTCACTCTCGTACACGCAGACTCACTCTCATACACACAGACTCTCTCGTACACAGACTCACTCTCGTACACACAGACTCACTCTCGTACACACAGACTCACTCTCGTACACACAGACTCACTCTCGTACACGCAGACTCACTCTCATACACACAGACTCACTGTCGTACACAGACTCACTCTCGTACACACATACTCACTCTCGTACACGCAGACTCACTCTCATACACACAGACTCTCTCTCGTACACAGACTCACTCTCGTACACGCAGACTCGCTCTCATACACTCACACAGACTCACTCTCACACACACACACACACAGACTCACTCACACAGACTCACTCTCCTACACAGCATACTCACACAGACTCACTCACACAGACTCACTCTCGCATACTCACACAGTACATTCTCACTGACTCACTCTCATACACTCACACAGACTCACTCTCATACACTCACACAGACTCACTCTCACACACTCACACAGACTCGCTCTCACACAGACTCACTCTGGTACATTCTCACTGACTCACTCTCATACACTCACACAGACTCACTCACTCCCATACACTCACACAGACTCACTCTCACACACTCACACAGACTCACTCTCACACACTCACACAGACTCGCTCTCGCACACTCACACAGACTCGCTCTCGCACACTCACACAGACTCACTCTGGTACATTCTCACTGACTCACTCTCACACACTCACACAGACTCACTCTCATACACTCACACACTCACACAGACTCACTCTTGCACACTCACACAGACTCACTCTGGTACATTCTCACTGACTCACTCTCATACACTCACACAGACTCACTCTCATACACACAGACTCACTCACACAGACTCACTCTCACACACTCACACAGACTCGCTCTCGCACACTCACAGACTCACTCTGGTACATTCTCACTGACTCACTCTCATACACTCACAAACTCACATACACTCACACACTCACACAGACTCACTCTTGCACACTCACACAGACTCACTCT
>CM049865.1:55803413-55813413 GCA_027474115.1 Schizopygopsis malacanthus
GCCGATCGCTGTGCTTCTTTCTCTCTCAGGTTGCGTATTCAGCCCTCCAGTCCTCCTCCTACGCATCCCAACAACCACCTCTTCAGGCCAGCCAATCAGAGTCCTCTTCCGGAGAGTCAGGGGATGATGCAATCGCACGGTCAGTGACGGTCAGCAGGAGCTGTCGTGTGATTTACATGTATTCGCTCGTGACCCTGACGTCTTAAACTCCTCCCACAGGCGGGCCATCTGCAGTTCAGTTCCAGCATGGCTCCGCCCTCTACCAGTCTCCCAGCGCCAGCCCTCCCCCCACCAGCCTCCCCCGCATGGCGCTGCCCAATCAGCAGCCTCCACCAGGCTCCGCCCGCACGCTCGCGCAGCAGCAGGTGACCATTCAGGTGCAGGAGGTGGAGTTAGGGGGCGGAGCCCAGCGGCAGGGCTTCCTAGCCACGCCCCCACACAGAGTCCTGGGGAAGCAGCTGAGCGCTGATAACGCAGAAACTCACAGGTGACGCGAGCGCCGCGGAAACACGCTTGTTTTTATTATTTGCTTTAGTTTTTTTAACCAGCGCTCGTTTAAATGCAGTACAGCATGTTTAGGTGATTTAAATGAATCTGTTGTGGAAGTGATTTGTGTACATATTGCGAGATTCTCCCAGACGACGGTGCATCGGTCCAGACGGTCAAGCGCCGGACGCTGAGGTACAGCTGAGAGATGTGCTGATGTCCAGTGCTAGCTGTAGATAAGTGTCCTGTGTCACGTTCACTGGAGATCTGAGCTCCAGCGGATCTGAGACGGGACGACGAGGAGTAGATGCTCAGTGCTGTTAGCAGTCATTAATGCCCTTTTCATATCATAGAGTCAGCATCAAATCAGCATTCAGTGTGGAAGAAAAAAGCTGAATAAATGATATTTCCATTGATGTATGGTTTGGACAATATTTGAAAATCTGGAATCTGAGGGTACAAAAACATCTGAATATTGAGAAAATCATCTTTAAAGTTGTTCTTAGCAATGCATATTACTAATCAGATATTCAGTTTTGATATATTTACGGTAGGATATATCTTCATGGAACATGATCTTAATATCCTAATGATTTTTGGGATAACAGAAAAATTTATAGTTTTGACCCATGCCATGTATTATTGGCTATTGCTACAAATATAGCTGTTTTTGTGCTCCAGGGTCACATGACTAAAATCAGTTTCTTTACACTTGCAAAAAAAATGGGAGTGTCTATTTACACTGGCTCCGCCCACCAGCATGTGATTGGACGAGTCAACACTACAAAAGAGATCATGTCATAACAGCTCCAGTAGCAGCGAAGCTACTTTGTTTATTTTCAGGAAATAATCAAAAAGTTTAAATTAAAGTATCGGGGGGGGGGTAAGGAGGGCTTTATCGGCCCTATAAGGTGGCACACATGTAATAAACTACGTCATTATTGCATACTGTTTTATAACCTACTGCAATACTGAGCTGCCACTATTTGCAATAAGTAATATCAGAAAATCCTGTAAATTAATCTGTATTTTCACTTACTGTAAATAGCCACTGCCAAAATAAATAAAGAATAACTCACAGAATAACCGTCACAGAAACTATTTTCACTATAAATGATATGATTATTTGTTCTTCTGAAAACTATACATTACAGTATTTCACTCTAAATGTACATGAGATTCAATTAATTGTTTTTAACCATAGCAGTTTTTCACCATTGGTTATGTTTACCGTGTGTACTCTCTGTAGTGTAACTTACAGATTGATCAGAATATAATAATACTGTATGTAAAGATTTTAAAGCGCTGTTTTCTCCCAAGCCCACAAGAGGGCGCCAAATCAAGCTCTGCGTTTTTATTGAAAACAATTACTTTAAAGTGCTTTAAAGAAACATTCATAAATCAAATATGTGACCCTGGAGCACAAAACCAGTCATAATAATTACATTGAGATTTATGCATCATCATCTGGAAGCTGAATAAATAATATTTCCATTGATGCATGGGTTGTTATGAAGGGTGCAAAAACATCTAAATATTGATAAAATCATCTTTAAAGTTGTTTTTAGCAATGCATATCACTAATCAATAATTCAGTTTTAATGTAGGAAATTTACTAAAATTTTGGCATGCATGAAAAATTGATCATTTTGAGCCATACAATGTATTGTTGGCTATTGCTACAAATATAGCTGTACTGCTTATTCTGTGCATAAGTGCATGTAGATAAAGGTGCATCAGTAATATGAGAAAACAAGCATTTAATGGGTTAACACAATCTATGATCATAATAATTGAGCTTGTGCATTAATAAAAAATAAAATGAGTTAATTAGGTTGTTCTGTATTACATACATCAGCGTTACATTTTGACTTTACAACACAATATACATGATAAATAACTCGATTGCTGATATCCATGTTAGAGGGGTGGAGTCAGATCAGCACATAATGATAGTAGGGGGTGTGGTTATGCTAATTCGAGTCGTGCTCGTGTGTTTGGTTGTGTTGCAGTCGCAGCTTGAGTCGCTTCCACACTGCCACGTATGAGCAGTTTAACCCGCACATGTTCGGCGAGGCCGTCGGCACCTATAACCCCTACCTGCAGGGGGCGTCGCTGAAGGTGCCGGGGCTGGAGGGCTATCAGGGCTATCCGTCTGCGCTGCAGCAGGCTCTGCTCTCTCCCACGCCGCTGGAGTATCGCCCGGCTCCGCAGCAGGTCACGCCGACCCTGCAGGGCCTGCTCTCACCACGCCACTCGCTCACGGGACACGCCGACCCTCGCCTGCCTCCGCAGGACCTCGCCGCGCTGTTCAAACGCCAGAGCCACCGCTCGGCTCCGCCCCCCGCCGCCGCAGCCCCGCCCCCCACCAACCCGCAGGACTACGGAGAGATGCTGATGCTGCAGCAACAGAGCTTAGACTCTGCCTCTACGCAAGCCACGCCCCCTCAGCACTACCATCACCTGCTCCAGATCAGAACCCCGCCTGAATGCCCCGCCCCTCACTCGGAGAGCATGGAGGAGGACGAGATGCCGGCCTATCACGAGGGCCTGCTGGCCAAAGCCGCCGCCCCCCCCTGCGCTGAGGCACTTGGCTCCTCCCCCACACACAGACACGCCTACATGTGCAGCAGCACGGCGGCCCGAGGTATACACACACACACACACACACACACACACAGATACTAGTTAAACATTCTCTCTCACACACACACACACAAACACACTCTCTCTCGCGCGCACACATATACACACACACACACTCTCTCTCTCTCTCTCTCGCACACACACACACACTCTCTCTCGCGCGCGCACACACACATACACACACACACTCTCTCTCTCTCGCACACACACACTCTCGCACGCACACACACACACTCTCTCTCGCACGCACACACACACGCACACACACACATACACACACTCTCTCTCTCGCACACACACACACACACACTCTCACACACACTCTCTCGTGCACACACACACACACACACTCTCTCACACAAACACACACACACTCTCTCGCACACACACACTCTCTCACACACACACACACACTCTCTCTCGCGCACACACACACACACACACACACTCTCTCGCGCGCACACACACACACACACACACACACACACACACACTCTCTCACACAAACGCACACACACACACACACACACACACACTAGTTAAACACACAACACTTGCTTATGCAAAAGAGATATTTAGGTGGAAGCAGCACACTATGTTAGATCGTGCAATGCACAGGTAAATATGATCATATTGAGTGTTTATTAAGCGTACATACAGAGAATACAGAGTGTTTTAAACCATCAATAAAACGTCACATGACCAGGGAATTTGTGAAAAACTGTACATTACAGTATTTCTCTAAAATGGTCTCCCAAGCCCACAAGAGGGCGCCGTTGTGAAAACAATGACAACAAACATTCATAAATCAAATAGTATCTAAATCTGAGTTTGAGGTGATTGTTAACAGGATTGTGTGGAAGCTTGCTTTTGACATGGAATCATAATAATTATTTATGTCTCTTAGTTCTGACTCATGTTCTCAGAATTATGAGAAAGTCAGATTTGTGAAATTAGAAATTTTGATTGCCATTTATTATTATTAACAATATTGTCAACGTATTATACACAAAACAAGCAATGACAGCGAAAATAAATATACTGGATAACAAACTACATATTATATAAAAAAATATAATTTACAATTTACATACATTACGGTTGCATGTTTTTAATAATTTTAATCTGCATGCACAACTAATATAACTGTGATATTATAATATCTTCACATAGAAGACGGCTGTAAATAGTAATGATATTTGGCAATATTACTGTATTTGTGATCATATAAACTGAGAGTGGCCTGGCTGTGTGTGGTAATGTGTGTGGTAATGTGTGTGTGTGGTAATGTGTGTGTTGCTGTGTGTGTCAGAGGCGTGTGCTGCAGGGGGGATGGAGGGAGATCATAACGGCTCACGCTCCACACAGAGAGATGCTTTCAGACCACGAGCATCATTACAGAGACACCACACCATCCAGACCTGCGACGATGCTTACGTGAGTGTGTGTGTGTGTGTGTGTGCGTATGAGAGTCTGTGTGTGCGCGTGTGTGTGTGTGAGAGAGGGCGTGTGTGCACGCGTGTGTGTGTGTGTGTGTGTGTGTGTGTGTGTGTGTTTGATGCAGTTCCAGCGCTGACCTCTCGACCTCTTGTTCCTATAGGAGCAGGCGGAGTCTATGTCTGGAATGAGCTTATTGGCTGGCAAGGCACTAAGCTCCGCCCGCATGTCGGACATCCTCAGCCAATCGTCTCTGACAGGAAGCCAGCAGCTGCAGCAGAGGGAGGAGTCAGGTGTGTAAGCGCAGCACACACACACACACACACACACACACGCGTGTTCTCTCTCTCACTGACAGTGTTGTGTGTGTGTGTGTGTTCAGTGTGTGACGTGGAGGCAGACGTTCACCCCCCCGCGTGTTACCCTTCCTCCTGCACCAGTGACATGCTGCTAAGCTACAAAACCCCAGATCTGCAGTACAGCGTGGAGCAGGCCGGGGTCTAACCAACACAGGTACACAGGTGACGCTGCATTTAAATGATCTCTATCATATAAAGCCTCTTAGGAATAAAGGTAAAAAGTGAGACACTACTCAAGCAAAACGTTTCATAATGCAATTTGTATTCTTCTGATATTAACAGATGCTCTTAAAGGGACAGTTCACCCAAAAATGAAAAATGAAAATTCTGTCAGTAATTACTCACCCTCGTGTCGTTCCAAACCCATCTTCTGAACACAAATTAAGATATTTCTGATATAATCCGAGACCCCCCATGGACAGCAAGGCAACTAACACGATCAAGATTTGTAGTAAACATATCGTTAAAATAATCCAGCGGCTCAAGCGTAATTTTATGAAGCAATCAGAATACTCTTTGTGTGCATAGAAAACAACAACAATGACTTTACTATGTAATATTACATATTTTAACGATGTCCGTACTACATGTTAGTTCCCTTGCTGTCTATGGGGGGGGTGTTTGAGAGCTCTCAGATTATATCAGATACATTTTAATGTGTTCAGAACGACACGAGGGTGAGTAATTACTGACATTATTTAATTTTTGGGTGAACTGTCCCTTTAAATAACTGCATGGACACTTTAATGATATGCTGGAGGGGGCGGGGCTATCAGACGTCGCATAACCTTATATATTCAATTCAAGATTATGTGTACAGCGCTGTCCATAATGCAAACAGAAAATAAAATTATATTTAGTAATAGCTGATGTGCATACGGCAGACATGTACAGTATATAATCACGGTTGTTGACTATCAGACGTGTCTGCTTGTGTTTCTCTCTCTCTCTCAGGGGTGTATTTGCTGTATAAAGCTCTGTGTTGTGCTGTCATGCCAAATCCTCATCGTCTGTCTGTCGGGGTGTTGTGGGTGTGGCCTGCACGCAGGGGGCGGAGCTCTCCGATCGGCTGCACCCGAAACCCCTCCCACCGTGGCCATAGCGGCGCTGACGTAAACACACACACACACACATACAGAGACGACGTCTTTACCAAACGCCACAAACCCAAAGTATTTCACGTGAAGCCTGCGCCGCGGCGGATCACTGACCAACTCTCTCTCGCGCTCTCCACTTTTATTTTTAACGCGTTTTATGGCTACGTAGGAATCTTGTTTTGTGTAAAAGACATGGTTATGATATTATTATTATTGGAATCGTGTCGCAGGCGCGTTTGTTTCTTTGTTTGCACTCGTTCATTCCATCCCTCCGTCCGTCGGACGACTGGTGCATTGTGGGTATTTTCACAGATCCTACTCATCCTCTTATCAGTTTCAGAGCTTTATCAATATTTGTATATTGTTGATTTTTTGCGGTTTTATTGTCAGTTCTGACTGATTTCTGCTGCCGTCTCCAATCACGTGATCTGTGACGAAGACCAGCATCATCTGTCAATCATGTTTAGCCCCTCCCTCTTTTCCATTTATACAGCTGTATCGTTTACTCTTTTGTTTATTTTTGGCTTTATGTTTTTGGAAGAGTACTAAAGTGCAACAGCAATGGTTAAAACGATTCCAAACAAACTGAGAGAAATAATAAATATATATAAATAAAGAAATGACTATGACCGAGGTGTGTGTGTCTTATTTTGCTGCGATGAAGCGGTAAACGCTAACACAAACACGTCCCTTGTTAAGTGTTCATTCAAAACATCCCATTTTAGTTTGTTTGAGTGAACCTTAAAGTGTCCTGTTAGATGAAGAAGATGATTTTTCATGTAAGTGAATTAAAACACCCCGCTGAGTTATAAATCTGAAAGTGCTCCGTGTATAAAGTTATCGTCTCTCAAAAGAAAGAGTCGACTCTGAATCATTCAAACGACTCTAGATCGTTCAAACGACTCTGAATCGTTCAAACGACTCTGAATCGTTCAAACGACTCTGAATCGTTAAAACTACTCTGGATCGTTCAAACGACTCTGAATCGTTCAAACGACTCTGAATCATTCAAACGACTCTCAACCGAGTCTGAATCGTTCAAACTACTCTGGATCGTTCAAACTACTCTGGATCATTCAAAAGACTCTGAATCATTCAAACGACTCTGAATCGTTCAAACGACTCTGAATCGTTCAAACTCAAACGACTCTGAATCGTTCAAACTACTCTGAATCATACAAAAGACTCTGAATCATTCAAACGACTCTGGATCATTCAAAAGACTCTGAATCATTCAAACGACTCTGGATCATTCAAACGACTCTGGATCATTCAAACGACTCTGGATCATTCAAACGAGTCGTTTTTAAAACCAATCCCAAACATGGAACATTAGCATATTCCCCGCCCACTTGTAACGCTGTACACAAAGTAACACTGTTGCGCTCTGCTTTAAATTAAATCGACCAATCAGCGCAGATCAGCGTCACGAGGAGGGAGGGGCTTGAATCGTTTGGGAGCCGTTGAGCAAATAAAATAAAAATATAAATTAAAAAAAGGGATTGAATCTTCCCATATAGATTATAATATGGTAGTAAAAAACATTTCTCTTAAATTGCTTCACCTTGTTAAAATGCATCTCTGTTATAATTCAGCTGTCTGAAAAATTCCAGACATTGTTATTGGAGGTATTAATATCAGGGATATAAATGAATAAATGTCTTACTCGAGATGTCAGCGGTTACCCAGAAGCACTCATTAAGTGGAAACAATTCTACTTCATTCCTTCATCTGAGAAAATATGTTTTTTACTGCCAAATAAGGTAAAGAAATACATTTTAAGATATTGCATATAGATACTATCCCTGTAACACATTTATTAACAAGCTTAGAAAAGATGTCTCACCAAAATGTTAATCTAGAAAATGAAACGCTTATACACTTGTTTTGCAACTGTAACGATCCTGAAGACTTTTGGAAGAAGGTCTCTATGTTGGTTTTTGATATATTTGATAAAATAATTAAAATAGATGAATCTATGATCCTTTTATTGAATTGTAATCCTGGATCAGAGGTAGTTAACAACACTTTAAAGGTGATCATTCTTAGCAAAAATAACATCTATTAGTCCCTCTTTTAAGTATTTTTGTAAAGAAATTAATATATTTTATGACTCATTGACTTCAATCACAGTTCAAAAACATCTCTCATATTAAATTTCTTTATTACATTATGTATATTTGTTACACGTATCCGACCCCCGGGTTTTGTTTTTGTTTAACTTTTTTTGGGGGGTGTGTGTTATGTTTGAAGTTAAGTATTTCTGTATAATAGATTTTGAAATAAATAAAAGTAAGATATAAAAATAAATGCATATAAGACAATAAGAGTGTTTTGAGCTTGCATGCATGTTAACCGGTTGATCCCAAAACCAAAATATGAACTGTTCATAACCATAAACCAAGGGAACATGCTATTCATACTAATGTGCAAACAGTGTCAATGTAGTCTGAAACAATTAGTAATATTTAAAACAGGAACTTTTTACATGAAAGTATTTTAAAATGTTCTTGTTGCAATGTAATTCATTAGGGTCAGTTTAGTGAAATTGAGATTAATGCATCATCTGAAAGCTGAATAAATAATGTTTACGTTGATTTATGGTTTAGACAATGTTTGAAAATCTGGTGCAAAAAAATCTAAATATTCAGAAAATCATCTTTAAAGTTGTTTTTAGCAATGCATATTAATAATCAATAATTACGTTTATGATAGGAAATGTACTAAATATTTTTATGTAACATGATGATTTTTTTCATAACAGAAAAATGTATAATTTTGAGCCATACAATGTATTGTTGTCTATTACTATAAATATAGCGGTCTGCGTCTGGGACACATATATAAGTTACTTTTAAATGTAATGCATTACAATATTGCGTTACTTTTCTTATCTGGACTTGATTGATTTTAATATTAAAATGAATGACAAATCTAAAAATGCTTTCAATCCCCATAAAATGTACATTTCACGCTCAAAAAAACCTTCCACAGAAGAAGAAACAAAGCACAAATATTGTGTTTATCTATAAAATGTGATTAAATACATGTGTGATTTCACATTATTACAGCTTGTATTGATTTTGAGGAACACTGATACATATGTGTTGATTAATAACATGTTTATATACTACAGTAACATATTCACACATCAGAAACAAAGCAACTGTGTTCATGTAAATTAAAAAGTAATGTTACTATGTGTTAGGATTAGGTAACTTGCATGTAATTAATTATGCATTGTCATTATAATGTGTGTATTGTGTAACAAGGGCACTAAGATAAAGTGTTACCTGATGTTTTTGTGCTAACGCTTATTAAACGCCAGGTGGCGCTGAGCACACATTATATTAATGCTGCTGTAAGAACGATTGTTCTTAACTTGGAGGGAAAGTCAATCAATCTAAACCGATGCTTTTCTTCCTCATCGAGAGTTCTGTGAGCAGCTGCTCGTGTCTGGATGAGAATCTGCACTGCAGAGGTTCGGCAGACCCGATGAGTCAAGCTCAGATCTGTGTATGGCAAGCCCCATTAACATTCAATCTGTTAGAGTATTTTTTAGCTACTTGTAGTTAGGTGCTAGGCTAGTGCTTGTTTGTTGGCTACTAGTGCTTGCTCTTTAAGTACTGGTAGCTTTGTAATTTAGTTATTAGTGTTTACAGTGTGGAGCTGATATGGCGTCTGGTCTCGTGTATCGCGTCTCGTTAGTGTCGAGGCTTGTTTGGACTTTATTGAGATTAGCAGGAGAGTGTGTTTAGCTGAATTGGAGTAGTGTTGTGTTAGATGGGTATACAGGCGTAGTTTACCGCGGCAGCGGTCGCGTGAAGACCATCGACTCCACCGGGCAGGACACTGGATATAAGTATCGCTTTTATTCATATTCTTTATTACTGTTTGTTTCCTTCTGTTTTAGTTTTATAACCAATTATTACTATGTGTAAGTTGTTGTTTGTTAGCATGCGTGTTTGACCGTGT
>CM049865.1:55818413-55828413 GCA_027474115.1 Schizopygopsis malacanthus
TAAGCAGTGTTTCGAGCGCACCTATCACTAGTATTATTTAGAACTAATTATTTAAATACATTTATATTGATATCATGTTTAATTAAGACATTTATACTGTTCCATTACCTGTGTCCTGTCTTGTCTCATGCTCCCCTTGCTTTAGTTATCCCTCATGTATGCCCATATTTGGTCTTGTTCCTGTTCCTGTCCTTATTGTTTCATTATGAGTTAATTTGGTTCCAGTTGTGTTTGTTTAACTACCTCGTTTAGTTTTAGTGTTTAAACCCTGTCTGGAGTGTCCGGTACTAGGGTGAATCCCATTTCTCTGTCTTACCCCTTCCCCTTCGTCTTACCCCTCGCCCTTGGGCCCCTTGTTCCTCGAAACCGAGTGGTAAGCGCTAGGGGTGAAAACATACCCCTATGAAACGAGACACCACTTGGTTACGGTTACGTCATCATATATTTCATTTAATTTCATTTCACTTTATTTATAGAGCACTTTACAACTGCACCTGCAGACCAAAGTGCTGTACAATCAAGAAAAACTCATTAAAACCCAAAATTTAAACAACACACATTCAACTAAAACAGCAAAAACTAGCCCAGACTCTCAAAGGCTAAAGACAAGAGGTAGTTTTTGACTTCAACTATAAAAACATTCAAAGTTGAAACCTCTCTGAGTACCTGAGGAAGACTATTCCAGAGCTTCGGCCCTGCAACAGCAAAGGCCCGATCCCCTTTTAACTTTAAATGAGTACGAGGGACAGTACTCGTCACAGTGCTTGTCAAATTTCAGCTCTGGGTCAAACACCACACCCAAGTTCCTTATTTGGTCATGGCAATAATCGGACCAAGAACCCAGATATGTGGACCTATCTAAACATCCTTTAACAGGGCCAAAAAACATAATCTCAGTTTTACTCTGATTCAACTGAAGCAGATTTTGAGTCATCCAACTCTTAACCTCCTCTAAACATGCAAATAGTAAGTTTGAACCATTATTCTCTCCTACTCTGATCGGTAAATAGATCTGTGTATCATCCGCATACAAATGGTACAACAAGCCGTGTTTTTAAAAAATTGAGCCAAGGGGCAGCATATACAATGAAAATAAAATAGGGCCAATAACAGAACCCTGGGGGACACCACAAGTAACAGGCACTGTCGATGAAACAAAATTACCATACTTTACAGAGGATGATTGTAACGCAGTTCGTATATACGGGAAGAAGGAGGCAGGAACCAGCGAACATTTAAACATTTTAATAACAAAATAACCAAACATAACAGAAAAGCGGCAGCCCCTCGCGGACGACTGCCGCACACAAAACATAAAGTAAAATCCAGGCCTGGTCCTCTCTCGTCTTCCAATGTCGTCACTCCTCCTTTTATTCCTTCCGAAGCTCCTCCGTGGGACTCGAGACCGGTGAGTGGCGCAGGTGTCATTCATTATCATTCACTCCACCGGCCTCGCTCTGTTCCCACGGCTCTCGGCCCCGCCCCACTCGTCACATACCCCCATCGCCCCTCGCAGGCCGGGGGGTACTCACGAGACTGCACTCTACTCCCCCCCTCCCCCCTCTCCCGGGGGGAGCCCGTCAGGGCGGCCGCGGCGTACCTGGGGGTAAGGACAGACGAGGCGAGAGAAAGGAGACGGAAGGATGAGGAGTGACAGAGACGAGAGAGGGGAGAGAGGAGAAAAAAAAAAAAATCTCGGTCCGGTTCCCGGACACACTGCCGCTCGGTCCTCAACCAGCTGAGCGGTTCACTCGCGGTGCCATGCGATGGTACTGGACCTCTTTGGTGGACGGCCCGATGCTCATCCGCCTCCTGGCGGACGGCGGTGGCTCCTCCGGTCGAGGGCAGCCGGCAGCGAGTCCCCCGTTCCCTGCTCCTCCCCAAACATGGCGGATGGCAGCAGGCTTCGGCCTCCAGGCGAATGGGGCGACTCCTCCGCTCCCTCTCGGACGGCAGCCACCCCTCCTCGACCCAGGAGCACGGCAGCGAGTCTTCCGTCCCACCTGTTCTTCTTTTGCTCCAGCACCACCGCTTCGGGCAGCCACTGGCGGTCTCCGCCACTTCCTGCTGCCCGATCTTCTCAGCTCATCGCGATCCCACTCAGCAGCGAGGGCTCTCTGACAGCGTGTCCCTCCTTCCTCCCGGGCTTCGGCACCAATGTAACGCAGTTCGTATATACGGGAAGAAGGAGGCGGGAACCGGCGAACATTTAAACATTTTAATAACAAAATAAACAAACATAACAGAAAAGCGGCAGCCCCTCGCGGACGACTGCCGCACACAAAACATAAAGTAAAATCCAGGCCTGGTCCTCTCTCGTCTTCCAATGTCGTCACTCCTCCTTTTATTCCTTCCGAAGCTCCTCCGTGGGACTCGAGACCGGTGAGTGGCGCAGGTGTCATTCATTATCATTCACTCCACCGGCCTCGCTCCGTTCCCACGGCTCTCGGCCCTGCCCCACTCGTCACAATGATCTATGTGACAAGTAAGAGTTGAACCACTCTAAAACCGTCCCACGAATTCCAACTAAATGGGACAAACGCTTTATAAGAATCACGTGGTCTATTGTGTCAAAAGCTGCACTTAAATCCAATAGAATCAGAGCTGCCGCATTACCTGCATCTCTGATTATACGGAGGTCATTAACGACTCTTAAAAGTGCTGACTCAGTGCTGTGACCTACTCTAAAACCAGACTGAAATTTGTCTAAGATCTCAAACCTACTTAAAAATGACATTAACTGGGAATAAACCACCTTCTCTAAAATCTTTGCTAGGCATGGTAATTTTGAGATGGGCTGATAATTATTCAGTTCTAGCGGGTCTAAATTAGGCTTTTTAAGAAGTGGCTGAATAACCGCCTGTTTAAGGCCTGTTGGAACAACTCCATTATGAAGACTACAGTTGACAATAGAGGTAATACTCGGCCCAACAACATCAACCATCTCCTTCAGAAGACGTAAAGGAACCACATCACAACCACCAGATATATCGTCGCTAGCTGGCTGCTACGTCACCAGGACAAGTGTTGATCACAAACGTGCCGTCTGCAAGTGTGTGTTTGTCGATTGCGGTGGTTTTAGTGATGTTTTCTCTAGTCAGAGAAATGCGGAACTGTTGTGCAAATCAGCAATGTAACATTAACGTGGAAAACTAGCGAGTTTCAATTAAGAACATAGTTGCAAATATATATGTACAGGACTGTGTAGAGCACAAAACAAGACTGTCGTGATTTTTAAATCAATTGTTTAAGCCGGAAATACCACTCTCTTGATAATCTGGCCGCAGTGTGTTCTGCGTACCCCTTGGTTTCAAGTAAGCTCGCGTAAATACTTGTGTGACGAGTGGGGTGGTGCCGAGAGCCGTGGGAACTGAGCGAGGCCTGTGGAGTTAATGATAATGAACGACACCTTCGCCACTCACCGGTCTCGAGTTCTACGGAGGAGCTTCGGAAGTGTTAAAGGAGGAGTGACGACAGTGAAAGACGAGAGCGGACCAAGCCTGGATTCTGAGGGGCTGCTGCTTTTCTTTATTATTAAAGTGTTTAAATGTTCGGCGGTTCCCGCCTCCTTCTTCCCGATCTACGAACTGTGTTACAGCTGGGTTTTAAGGGGTATCTACCCCTTCCCCTTAGCCTTACCCCTCGATCAAAACGAGAATTGGGACAGCCCTTACTCTCACGTGAACGTAAGACAAAGAATTGGGATTCACAATTAACGTCTGTGTCTTGTTCCTGTGTGTCTCGGCCCTACCTTGTTTACCCCGTTTTGGATGTTTTTTGATGAAAGACTGTTATTTTGAAGTTTACCTCTCGTCTCATCTCCTCGCTTCCCTTGTGTTGTATCGTGACATATTCACATAGAACATATTTATTTTCGATTAGAACAATATTTAACTATTGATTAAATATTAAACGTGTGTTCTTCCAGCGTTCCTGCAGTCGCGTGTGGAGGTGCCGGTGTTGGGGATCGTGACGGGCGGCGTCGCCGGCTTCATCACCCTCCTCATCTTCACCCTGATGGTGTTCTTCCTCCTTCAGAAGGACAAAGCCCTCGGTACATGATCTCGGTCTCTGAAGCACTCTGTACATGTACTCGTGTTTCTGATCTCTGATGTTGTGTATTGTTTTCAGAGGAGCCTGCAGTGCGTCTCTCCTGCAAACGGTGCGCTGCTCCTCAGTGTTCTCTGATAATACTGCTGTTACTGCGTGAGCTGATGAGATCTAATGAGTGTGTGTGTGTGTGTGTGTGTGTGTGTGTGTGTGTGTGTGTGTGTGTGTCTGTGTGAGTGTGTGTGTGTGTGTGTGTGTGTGTCTGTGTGTGTGTGTGTGTGTGTGTGTGTGTGTGTGTGTGTGTGTGTGTGTGTGTGTGTGTGTGTCTGTGTGTGTGTGTGTGTGTGTGTGTGTGCAGAGAGAACGGCGTGTATCTGCCGCGGGAGAACATGTCTCTACCGTCTCACGTGCAGCTGAATGATGACAGATCTCTCTGTAAGGGTGAGTGTGATCCTCGCTGTGCTTCGCTCCGCTCCGGAGCCGTCTCTGACTCGGCTGCCGTGTTTCAGGACACCAGAACACTCGACCCGGCTCGCTGGATAGGAGACGTGCCGAGGACGATGAGGAGGACCTGTCTGCGGCCTACGCCGCCCGAGGTCAGGGGTCAGGCGTTACAGGCGGTCCTTAAAGCGAGGGCCCCGTGGCCGCAAGGTTGTCACTCGAATCTCTGCGCTGACAGATCAGTGTTTGATATCAAAGTACCGTGAGAGCAGTAGCGTAGCAAGTTAGCCCGGGACCCATATGCAAACATTTTTCTAAAGGGGTCATCGGATGCCCACAAGTTGATATGATTCTTTAGGATCTTAATGAAAAGTCTATAACATACTGTGGTTAAAATTTCTCAATGGTAGTGCTTAAAACACTTTTCAGCACGCTGATCTAGTCCATGTTGCTTTAAATGCTAATGAGCTCTGCTGACTCCGCCCCTCTTTTCCGAGGAGTTACGAGCAGACCATAGATATGTGTAGGTTCTCTATTCGACCGCTCCAGATCCCACATTCACCGTAATAATCACTGAATATTCAAAAATATACAAGCGTATAACTTGCTGTTGTAGACGCACACAGTCAATGCGCTCAAAGATTCGCAGACTGTTCCAAAAATGGCGGATTTCTTATGTATCGCGGCCCATTGAAACCATAATGAGGCATCTAGGTATATATATCTATGAAGCATACTTCAGCTGCGAAACTGGCTAACTAGCACGTTATTAGGAAAGGCGATATGCAAAGATTCATAATAACCCTTAAACTCACTTCTTCTGTAGATAAAGCTGATCACGAATGATTCGGTCGAACATAGAAATTTTGCATCCGATAACCACATTAAGCCCCCCCCCCCCTCTGAAGTAATTAACGTTGCGTGACTATTCACACACTGTTTAATTTACGTTATAAATGCTTAGAAATAATATTTAACGTTTTCAAGTTCCTTCATCATTTGTAGCATACAAGCCATCCAATAATCGCAATACGTATATTAAAACACAACGTCTCCGCCTTCTGTCAACTTTATGATAAAATACTACAAACAATAAATTAGTTTTTACGCTCTTATATTTATAGTGCGATAACTAAATCGGCCTCAGTTCAAGCGGCATGTGAATCAATTATATTTTTGCACAATATATATATGAATAAATATTTGAATGCATGTTAGGGTTAGGATGACAGGTTAAGGCCAAAGTATGCTTCATTTGTACAGGGACAGCGTACAGTGCGCGTGACGCGAATTTCGTCATCAGAATAGTACGTGCGTACTGTACTTTACGCGCACCCCCGGATTTATGTAACCGGTCGCACATGCGCATTAAACTCTCTTGCAGTAATTAGTTTATCCACAAGGTGAAAACGCTACCATGGGGGGGGCATTGATTCACAAGGTAGCTAAAGAAAAACGGCATGAACATGTCTTCACACATCTCCGGAATAATCTTAGACGCTGTCCTGCTTCCAAAACGCTAGCTTACGCAATACTTGGTCACGGCTAGCCTTTCCGCTGTGCTTCTATGAGTTTTCTTCCGTGTCCTTCGTCACACTGTAATCGTCATAACTGCTCCCTACGGCCCCCGTTAGGCCTGGAGAGGTATTGAAACTTGGTGCAAAGCGCATGCGTACGCGTACGAGTCAAATTAAGTATACGACTGTGCGCATACGCTAACATACGCGTAAAAAAAAAGAAGTATACATAGGCCTTTAGATGCCACAGATTTTATTATTGGTGGAATTTTCACGTTAACTTCACGCAATATAACATGATTTTAGTATCGTAATTTTAACGTTATTCTTTAAACATTATGACGTTAATCTTATTTAGTTAGTTATTTTTCAACATGGCACTAAAATGCCGCCTACGGCTTTTCACAACACTTAAAACACTTAAACGTCTTAAGTGTTGTGAAAAGGAATGGCAACATTACAAAGTGGTAAATGCTTTACTGTCCCAACTTTTTTTGGAATGTGTTGCAGGTCTGAATGACAGGAAAGGATGTATATTTACAAATGACATGAAGTTGACCAGACAAAACATGAAATATTTTGTGTTCATATTGTCTGCAATGAAATACAAGTCAAAGTAAATATAGAAATCACTACTTTCTTTTTTTATTTTTGCGTTTTCCATACTGTCCCAACTTTTTCTGATTTGGGGTTGTATTATTGTAATTAAATGGTATGTTTTATGAACATTATATATGTTAAAACATGCATTTTAATACCCGTCAATCCACAACGAGTCCTTATAACAATATTTCTTATTTTAATATAATCAAACTAAAACTGAAATTCACAAAAAAATTCATAATAATGATGATGATGATGAAAACCACTAAAGCTTTAAATTTAAAATATAAAAGTAAAAGCCAATTCAAAATATTAATAAAAACTATAATAAAACTAAGTGGCATTGAAACGGCATTGAATCAGATCCAGACGTGGGCTTTGAGTGTGTTTGATATGAATTGTGGGATTATTAATCATATCAGAGTTATGATGAGTTCATATCTCCGCAGGTTTCGCTCGATATCCGATGGTCGGCTACATCTATAAAGTCAGCAGCACCAGCAGCGACGAGATCTGGCTCTGACCTGCTGAAGAACTGCGTTACCCATAATCCCCTGATCCCAGAAACCACTGTTACCATGGAAACACCAATCAGAGGCTACTTCCCACACGCGCTAGCCTACAGTGGTGATGATGATTCCTGAAATGTTTGAGAAATCAGAGAAAACGCGTTAAAATCACCGACTGATCCAGCGACGTCAAACACAGGGAATCATGGGATCTGTAGTTCATTCAGAAGCACGTTATTTTTGGCGAGTTATGAACTTTCGGTTTTCTGGCCTCAAAACGTTAAAACAATATTTATACGTCATCTATGAAACATGTCAGTTGGACACAATCAGACTTTTTACAATGTTACTATTTGTTAGTTTCAGAGAACGTTCAAAAGTAACGTTTGCAGAATTCCGAAATGGAACGTTCACAATGAAACATTTATTTATTTATTATATATATATATATATAGTCTGTATTTATGGATCTCTGAAATGTGTCCAGAGGGATTCAAACCATTTAAATAATCATAATTACATGAGTAATTAAACATGACTTCACATGGTGCTGACTGTACATATGTGCTTTACCCACAATGCTTTGCTGCTATATATGTAACGCTGCATTATATTTGTGTAATATAAGAGAATGTTCACAGATATGTGAGAAATCAATATATATTTAAATCAATATAAAGAGTATTGCTGGTAAGCTGTTATGATCATATGCATATTTACTGTAAGTATATTTGTAAAGCTCATTATGAATCTGAATATATTTCATAACGCATGTCATTGTGTTTGCATCCAGCAGGAGGTGCTACTAGTTAAACTGTGGCTGTTAACCTGAGCTTAACTAGTGCTAGTTAATTATTCCTCATATGATTAAATACCTCAATAAATCATAACGAGTCTCAGATATTCCTCAGAGTTTGTTTTTTTTTTGGGGGGGGGGGGGGGGGGGGGGGGGGGTATATGTACAATAAGGAAATTTAAGATCATAAGGAGCGCAAATCAAAATATGAAAAAGAGAGCGAGAGAGATAATAGAGAACTTCATAACAGGGTCTTCTAATAGTTTAATTTTTTCAATAAACTAAACCAATTATACATTTTAATAATCGTACAGATTTACAGTACATGCAAAAATTCCTTTTGAATTACAGAAAACAATGGCTTTGTTTTAAGGCTACGTTTATGAACCTAAGATTTGCCCCAATATTAAAATATTATTCAGTAAACATTTAAATATCTTCCATTATTAAACCAAAAAATACATAATTAGTAGAAAACTGAGACGGCTTGATTTATTGTTTAAACCAATCAAAGTCTTCAACAAAGAATAAATGTACAATATCAACATCACAAAATTATTCATCAATATTGAATCTAGGCTGAAGTCAGCTAAAATGGGCCAAATAAGGTTGTAGCATCATATCTCTTCAAATGTGTTCAGAATATCACAATAACTTGCTTCAGCACTTGTTGACATGTAAGAATAATGTTTATTGAAGATAAGTTGTAATGTAATTGAGCCTGGCATTAATCACTAATGAGGGCACTCAAGCAATTATAAATAAGCTTACCAACAAAGCAACGTTTGTGAACAATATTTTGACATGCGCTCAAATAAAAAAAGCTTAATTTATAAAACAAACAGATTTTTGTGGAAAAGGGTCATTTGAGGTAGAAATGGCTGGTTAAGCTAAAATGGTCTGCACACACACACACACACTCATTAATACACACACAAACTCACACACACACACACACACACACACACACACACACACTCACACACTCTCTCATACAAACACACTCACACACTCTCTCATACACACACACACACACACACACACACACACAAACTCACACACACACTCACACACTCTCTCATACACACACACAAACACACACACTCACTCTCTCTCTCACACACACACACACTCACACACTCTCTCTCACACACACACACACACACACATTCTCACACACACACACACACACACACACACACACACTCTCTCTCTCTCTCTCTCTCTCTCTCACACACACACACACACACTCACACTCTCTCTCTCACACACACACACACACACTTACTCTCTCTCTCACACACTCTCACACACACACACACACACACATTCTCTCTCTCTCACACACACACACACACACACACACACACTCTCTCTCTCTCACACACACACACACACACACACACTCTCTCTCTCTCACAGACACACTCACACACTTTTACACAGAAAATGAGTGTTAAAATAGGTTTATAAGCCTAGATATGAATCCATATAAACTCTTAACAGTCTTTATAAAAACACAAGCATGCACACCTACACAACACCATCAGTTCATGTTTAATTGCATTGTTTAATTAAATATTAATTCAACTTTCTATTCAATGAAATACATCTATGGCACACTAAAGACAATAGTGTCAAATTACAGTTCAAAATAAAACGATTTAAGCTGAAATTACCTCTTTTTTTCACTGGCCCACTTTACCTGAACAGCTGTCCCACTTTACCTGAATCTTGTGCCGTGGCTCAAGAAGGCACCTGCGGATACTTTTAAAGCATCTATACTCTTTCACATTTAAAAAAATATACAAATATTAAAGAGACCCATGCTAATTTATAAGAATATGGTTAGATCTCATGCTTTGGTGCTATTATAGTCATTTTCAAAGCGGGGCCCATTTTATCGGATTCACCCTACAGCTCAGAAACTCTATCATTATTGAACACCAGGCTTCGGGAGGTTTGTGGTTGTGTGTTCTGGATGTTTCTGACTCGCGCAGGTGTTTGTGGTCTTCAGTTTCTGCACCGGAAGTCACATATAGATCTGCAGCTTCTGCTCGTATTGATCTGAGTGTGTGTAAGTG
>CM049865.1:55833413-55838413 GCA_027474115.1 Schizopygopsis malacanthus
TGTTTCTAAGATGGAAGAATGCTGTTTTTGTAACATTGGAAATATGATTTTCAAAAGATAGGTTGCTGTCTAATATAACACCCAGATTTTTAACTGTAGAGGAAGTAACAGTACATCCGTCTAGTTGCAGATTGTAATCCAAGAGATTCTGTGTACTGTTTTTAGGTCCAACAAGTAATATCTCGGTCTTATCTGAATTTAATAGGAGAAAATTACTGGTCATCCAATCTTTTATATTTTTAACACACTCTGTTAGCTTAGATAGTTTCGAAGTTTCATCTGGTTTTGTTGAGATATATAGTTGAGTGTCATCAGCATAACAATGGAAACTAATCCCGTATTTTCTAATAATATTACCAAGGGGCAGCATATATAATGAAAATAATAGAGGACCTAGGACAGATCCTTGTGGTACTCCATACTTTACTGGTGATAATTGAGATGACTCCCCGTTTAAATAAACAAAGTGGTAGCGATCGGACAGGTAGGATCTAAACCATCTTAGAGCCTGCCCTTGAACACCTGTATAGTTTTGTAATCGATCTATCAGTATGTCATGATCTATAGTGTCGAACGCAGCAATAAGATCAAGTAAAACTAGCAACGAGATGCAGCCTTTGTCTGACGCAAGAAGCAAGTCATTTGTAATTTTAACAAGTGCAGTTTCTGTGCTATGGCGGGGCCTGAAACCTGACTGAAATTCTTCATAGATATCATTATTTTGCAAAAAGGAACACAATTGAGCAGACACTACTTTTTCTAATATTTTCGACATAAACGGAAGATTTGAAATGGGTCTGTAATTTGCCAGTTCACAAGGATCTAATTTTGGTTTCTTAATAAGAGGCTTAATAACTGCCAGCTTAAATGGTTTTGGGACGTGACCTAAAGATAGCGAGGAGTTAATAATATTGAGAAGCGGTTGTTCTGCAACAGGTAACAACTCTTTCAATAGTTTAGTGGGTACAGTATCTAATAAACATGTTGTTGGTTTAGATGCAGTGATAAGTTTATTTAGCTCTTCCTGTCCTATAGTTCCTGTCCTATAGTTCTAAAGCAGTTTTTCTTTGGGTGCGAGTTTTTCTTTGGGTGCGATGAATGATGCTGAAGTACTAGACGCTGTAGAATCTACATTTGTTATTGTATTTCTGATATTATCTATTTTATCAGTAAAGAAATTCATAAAGTCATTACTATTAAACTGTGAGGGAATATTTAGATCGGGTGACATCTGTTTATTTGTTAATCTAGCCACTGTGCTAAATAAAAACCTTGGATTGTTTTGGTGATTATCTATGAGTTTGCGGATATACTCGGTTCTTGCAGTTTTTAGAGCCTGTCTATAGCTGGACATACTGTTTTTCCACGCAATTCTAAAGACTTCCAAGTTACTTTTTCTCCATTTGCGCTCAAGAATACGAGTATCTTTCTTGAGAGAATGGGTATAACTGTTGTACCATGGCGCAGCACGTTTTTCTCTAACCTTTTTTAATTTGATGGGTGCAACAGTTTCTAACGTATTGGAGAAAATAGTTCCCATGTTGCTAGTAATTGTGTCTAGTTCATCTGTATTTATGGGTACACAGAGCAGTTGAGATAAATCAGGCAGGTTATTTGTGAATCTGTCTTTAGTGGCTGGAATAATAATTCTGCCTGGGCGATAACGCGGAGCCATATAGTTAATATCAGTAATATGCAGCATGCACGATACTAGGAAATGGTCAGTAACATCATCACTTTGAGGTATGATATCTATATCAGTTAGATCAATTCCATGCGATATTATTAAATCTAGCGTATGATTAAAACGATGCGTGGGCCCGGTGACATTTTGCTTGACACCAAAAGAGTTTATTAGGTCAGTAAACGCAAGTCCTAACGCATCATTTGTATTATCAACGTGAATGTTAAAATCTCCAACAATTAGTGCTTTATCTACAGTAACCAATAGGTCTGAGAGGAAATCTGCAAATTCTTTTAGAAAATCTGTATATGGCCCTGGCGGTCTATACACAGTAGCCAGAGCAAGCGATAGGACAGATTTATTTTGCTTATCTGACAGTTTAACATTAAGCATAAGTATTTCGAATGAGTCAAACCTGTATCCTGTTTTCTGAGTAACATTGAGAATATCACTATATATTGTTGCGACACCGCCGCCACGACCAGTCTCACGAGGCTCGTGCTTATAACAGTAGCTTGGTGGAGTAGATTCATTTAGACCAAAATAATCATTTGTTTTAAGCCAGGTTTCAGTCAGACAGAGTACATCAAAACTATTATCTGTGATTATTTCATTTACAATAACTGCTTTCGGTGTGAGTGATCGGATATTTAGGAGCCCAAGTTTTAAAAATTGTTTTTGTTCATTTATTTTGCATTTTTCTGGTTTAATCACGATCAGATTTGTTCTAGATCCTGCATTAAATTTATATTTTGAACTCAATATTCGGGGAAGAGACACAGTCTGTATAGATTGGACACTACAAGTACCTTTATCTTTTAAGTGGGTAGAACAAAAGTCATCATAGCTGTTATTGGAGAATTGGCTTACTAGTCAGATGGAGCGTAGCGTCCTGGTGATGTTGTCCGACAGGAGTTCCGCACCGACTCTGCTGGGGTGCAGGCCATCAGCACGAAATAGCCTAGGACGCTCCCAGAAAAGATTCCAATTATTGACAAAGAGAATTTTCTGATCTGTACACCATGAAAACAACCATTCATTTAAAGCGTAGCAGTTGTTCCATCCAGGATGAAACCCTGGATGAAATTATCAGTATAACCCAAGCTAAAGCATAATAATGTGCATTTGTTCAGATGGACTGGCAGTACAAGATTGTGAGATGCATTATATGAATGCTTGGCTAAAGAGATGTGTCTTTAATCTAGATTTAAACAGAGAGAGTGTGTCTGAACCCCGAACGTTATCAGGAAGGCTATTCCAGAGTTTAGGAGCCAGATATGAAAAAGTTCTGCCTCCTTTAGTGGACTTTGCTATCCGAGGTACTACCAAGAGTCCAGAGTTTTGCGACCTAAGGGAGCGGGTTGGATTGTAGCGTGATAGAAGATTAGTTAGGTACGCAGGAGCTAAATCATTTAGGGCCTTATAGGCAAGTAATAATATTTTGTTAAATTTTGTGGAACACAAAACCAGTCAAGGGTAAAAAATTTATAAATTGAGATGTATGCATCACCTGAAAGCTGAATAAATCATCTTTCCATTGATGTATGGTTTGGACAATATTTGTAAATCTGGAATCTGAGGGTGAAAAAAAATCTAAATATTGAGAAAATCATCTTTAAAGTTGTTCAAATGAAGTTCTTATATACCTGTGCTGCGTGTGACTGCTTTTGTGCTCCAGGGTTACACACACACACACACACACACTCTCACACACTCTCACACACACACACACACTCTCACACACACACACACACACACAACACACACACACTCACTCACACACACACACACACACACATATGAACTGTATATGTCATTCTGTGCTATTTAAGTATTTTATTTTGAAAATTATATTGTACAAATGTGAGTAATAATACCAACAATTAAGTAAAAATATATATTGAAACTGACATTATTAGGGTTTCATTCTGCTTTCCAAGCACTGGTCTGAAATCTAATGTCTTTATTATATTTACAGTCCAATTATTGTGTTTCTGATAATGGGATGGAGAAAAAATGACATTATAGTGTTAATATATTAATAGAAACTAGATAATCCAGATGATATTTTACAGACATGCAAATTATATTTAAAAACAATTTCAGTATAGATTTGGTCTGTACACATAACAAAATACATAAAGACATAAAACCGCATAAAAAAATCAAAATGTACATATGCATATTATTTACATTTATGCATTTAGCAGACGCGACTTACATTACATTCAAGTTACAGTTTTGACATTTTATCAGCTCTTTGAGCTACAATATATATAGATGTAGATATATATGTATATTTATATATATAGATGTAGATATATATGTATATTTAGATATATAGATATAGATGTAGATATAGATGTAGATTTAGATATAGATGTAGATTTAGATATATAGATGTAGATATATAGAAGTGGATATAGACATAGATATATAGATGTAGATATAGATGTAGCTTTAGATATATAGATGTAGATATAGATGTAGATTTAGATATATAGATGTATGTATATATATATATATATATGTGTGTAGTTGTAGATATATAGATATAGACATAGGTATACAGATATAGACATAGATATATAGATATACAGATGTAGATATACATTTACATTTATGCATTTAGCAGAAGCTTTTATCCAAAGTGACTTACAGTGCATTCAGGCTATACATATTTTTGTCAGTACATGTGTTCTCTGGGAATCGAATCGCTGCTAACGCAATGCTCTACCACTGAGCCACAGGAACCCATGTGTTCTATATTCACATATGTGTTCTATATCTACACAATATATAGATATAGATATATAGATGTAGATATAGATAAATACATATAGATATATATATACTGTACATAGATATATATATATATGTAGACGTGTAGATTTAGATGTAGATATATAGATAAATAGATGTAGATATAGATATATATATTTAGACGTATAGATTTAGATGTAGATATAGATATACAGATTTAGATATAGATATACAGATGTATATATAAATATAGATATACAGATGTACCTGACATACTGACAATACAAATGTATAGCCTGAATGTCGCTTTGGATAAAAGCGTCTGCTAAATGCATAAATGTAAATGTAAATGCAGATATAGATATATAGATGTATATATAGATATAGATATATAGTTGTAGATATAGATATACAGATGCAGATATAGATATATAGATATAGATATATAGATGTAGACATAGATATACAGATATAGACAGATATACAGATGTAGATATAGATTTACAGATATAGATGTGTGTATATATATATATATATATATATATATATATGT
>CM049865.1:55843413-55845913 GCA_027474115.1 Schizopygopsis malacanthus
ATTAGTGACCCTGGAACACAAAACCAATCTTAAGTCGATTAAATACATTTTATTTTATATTTAAATTGTATTCTTAATTTTTTGCTTCAAATTTTTTTCCATACCTATATTTATGTATATTCTCTTGTGTTGTGTTTCATGTATGAATTTTGGGGTGTATTTGTCGCAATATCCAACAATACATTATATGGGTCAAGATTATCTATTTTTCTTTTAAGCCAAAAATCATTAGATATTAAGCTCATGTAAATTTCCTACAGTAAATATATCAAAGCGTAATTAAAGATTAGTAATATGCATTGCAAAGAACTTAATTTAAAGGTGATTTTCTCAATATTCAGATGTTTTTGCACCCTCAAAATCCAGATTTTTTAATATCATCCAAATCATACATCAATGGAAATATGATTTCTTCAGCTTTCATACATCTCAGTCTCACAAAAGTGACCTTTATGACTGGTTTTGTGCTCCAGGGACACATATATCAGTACGCTTGGCTGTATTCAGTGTTGTGCTTTACAGGTGTCGAATGAGTTTTGTGGGATCTGAGATCATATATATATTCTGTACCTTTCTTCTGTGTGCCGTTACCGTTTCTGGTACAGCAGTAGATGATGATAATTAATCCTCCAGTGAACAGTAAATCTCCGAATATAACGCCCCACGCCGTCAAACCACTCAACTCATAGCAGTTCTCACACACTGACACACAGAAAGAGAGAGAGAGCATTATTATACTCATCATATTAATGATGCACGTTCTACATGAAAAGAAGGGAAGTTTCCTCACCTTTTACTTTGAGGTAGAACATGTGCGTTATGTCTTCCTCCACATCTGTCTCTGAATTTTTCTTTTTATACTGACAGCTGTATAATCCGATAGCTGTTCCCTGTTCGGCTTTAACTTTATAGTTTGATGTTGTATGGCCTGGGATTATATCCTTACCCTTCGTCCACGTCACGTCGATATCATCAGATGCTTCACAGTCCAAAACGACTCCATCTTCTTTGATCTCTTGTATGGCTTTGGCAAATGAACACACATCATGTTAAACACTCATCCCATCCTCGGCTCAGATAATGAAGAGTTGCTCACCTTGACCCTGAGCTGGATTCACAGCCGTGGCGAGCAGCACAATCATCAAGCTCAGCAGAAGCATGGTTTCTGATGCTGTATCGTCCTGAAGTCAATGTGAACTGATCTCTGTGTCTCTGAGCGTGTCTACAGGAAGAGGAAACCTCAAACGCCCTCATTCTGCTCGTGTTTATCTGCTCCATTTCTCTGAGAAGCTCCTCTAGAACTTCACTCTTTGATTGTTTGAGATCGCGCACGTTTAGTTGTAGCAATAGCCAATGCATGGGTTCAAAATTAATCTAATGCCAAAAATCACTAGGATATTAAAAACCATCTTCAGATACATTTGATTTGTATAATAATAGCATTGCTGAGAACTTCATTTGAACATCTCTAAAGATGATTTTCTCAATGTTTAGATATTTGTGCACGCTCAGATTCCAGATGCCAAATATTGTTCTATCATAACAAACCATACGTCATTGGAAAGCTATTGATGCATAACTCTCAATTTCACAATTGTGCTTCAGGGTCACGTACAAATATTTCTATGGGATGATAATTAAATTCAAGTTTATTTCTATAGCGCTCTTCGCGATGCAAATCATTGCAAAGCAGCATATTAAAACTTCTACATGATATCTCAAGTCTATACAGTAAAAATCAAGCGTTTAGTTAATGACATAATCAGTGGGTGAACACTATTAACACCAATGATTACACTAAATTTGATCTGAGGGTTGACATCATAGAATTGTATTTTATTTCTACTGAGCACTACAATTTTACTGTAATTCATTAAACAGCATTACAGAATAAATAAAGTCACTGAGTGTGTTTACTCAATGCTGATTGTGTCAAAGCGCTTTAATACAAGAATAGTGTGTTAATAATGCACGAGGACAATAACAAAGAGTCATTTTCCAGATAAACCACTTCTAATAGACATCTACACAACACAATTCAGGCCAGAACAGCAACACAGCACTCACTAACTCTCTCTATAAACTATACTATAAGCGGAATAATGATAATAATGCACACCCGAGGTGGTGATGCGGTCGCGACGCGGAGTTATATACAGTTACACCGCAGGTGTGCATTATTATTATAATTATTCAATGGCTTGGTGTCAATTATCCCGCTTGTAGTATGGTTTCCACACCTCAACACGTCGATCAGATTATATATTTAATGTGAGTAGGACTATTTCTTCCGCATCGCATTCTTGCTAATTCCAAAACGTCATTTTAAACCTAGTAACGAAGGCTTGAGTCGTTGATAGCAGACTAATGAAGCTAATAACTAAATTATGAGAGAGAGAGAGAGAGAGAGAGAGAGAGAGAGAGAGAGAGAGAGAGAGAGAGAGAGAGAGATTAGCATGCGTTAATTAGCCTAATGAGTCTGTTGTTCGGCGCTACTAGT
>CM049865.1:55858413-55860913 GCA_027474115.1 Schizopygopsis malacanthus
TCCGTCATGGCTCCAGCAGAGGTCAGTGTGGTCAAAGGAGGCACTGTGACCCTGACCTGCTCCTTCACCTCCTCCAGCAGAATCACCAGCCTCATGTCCATCGACTGGACCTTCAGACCCGAGAGCGGCGGCCCAGGCCAAAACAGTGAGTAGTCTTCAGCCTTTCGGTGTTACTGTAAGTGTTACTGTAAGTGCTACTGGGTTGCTCATATCTGCTATGTTCACATATACGATTTATGCATCATCTGAAAGCTGAATAAATAATATTTCCATTGACGTATGGTTTGTACAATATTTTAAAATCTGGAATCTGAGGGTGCAAAAATACTAAATACTGAGAAAATCATCTTTAAAGTTGTTCAAATTAAGTTCTTAGCAATGCATATTACTAATCAATAATTCAGTTTTGATATATTTACAGTAGGAGATTTACACGATCTTAATATCCTAATGATTTTTTATCATAAAATTAAAATATATAATTTTGACCCATACGATGTATTGTTGGCTATTGCTACAAGGGACACATATGGATCATAACTGTATCATCTGCAGAATATGGAACAACAATGTTGGTTTTGAGTCCATGTTCTGTTTCTCTGCAGATCTTTCACTTCTTGTCTCAAGCGTACCTGCCGGAGGAGGATTATTTTAAGGGTCGTGTGAAGTGGGTCGGCAGCCCGTCGCGGAGCGATGCATCGATCCAGCTTCTGAACGCCACGCTCACTGATAACGGCACGTACTCCTGCGCCGTACACAACCCCCCCGATGTCCACGGACAGCCGGCGCAGACCGTCCTCACGGTCACACCAAAGAGTGAGCCGGCACGCCTGATACGTCTCCTTTCACCCCCCAATCTGCCTGTTTGGGGGCGTTTAGCATTGTGGCTTTTTCTTGAGAATTAAGCACGTTTTAAGTAAATGAAACTGAATAATTTCAGAAGTGAAGCTGCTTTTAAAAGAATAGTTCAGCCAAAAATGAAAATCCACTCACCCTCAGTTCATCAGAGATGAGGATGGGTTTGTTTCTTCTTTAGGTTTGTAGAAATGTGTCTCTGCATCAGTGTCTCTGCAGTGAATGGGTGCCGTCAGAATGAAAACATCACAGCACTCCAGTCCTTCAGATAACATCTGGAGAAGACAAACGCTGAAACAAATCCAGCATTTATTGACTAAAATACTGAATATATAATAACGCTCTAGTGAAAAAGGTCTGAATCAGGAGAGAAATCTGCAGCATTTACAAGCCAAAACAGTACAAAAAAGTAAAGTCATCATTCTTTATATAGCACTTTTTACAATGCATATTGTGTTAAAGCAGCATTACAGTATTAAACGGGGAAATAGAGTCGTTCTCCTCGGGCCAGACGAACCAGCAGTTTAATTCTATGCTGCAGCAGAGTCAGATTGTGCAGAGGACTCGTCTGATTCGGACTCATCTGATTCGTTAGATCTCATCTAAACGGATATGTGGCTGCGAGGTTTGGGTACCGAAACCCGGTACCAATATGGCATCGGTACCTATGTAACCGGTATGTACTAGAACCGCATCAGAACGCAGATATCGGTGCCATGCCAGAGCGATCGGTTGAAGTATTTGTCCTTTGTTTCGCCGAAACAAACGTAAGAAGCATCATCACCGGCACGTGAACAAAAATTTCCTGACTGAGAAAATGCACATGAACTCGATTAGTAAAGCTCTAATAATACAAGTCCAACACATATTTATAGTAACACAAATGTACGGTTTTCACATTCGGACCTAACTCGAGCATCCGAGGAGCGCGTGAATGCAGTAATTACACTTGCTCTGACGACCTTCCATTAACGAGCTAAGCTACTACTACTACTCCATGGGCTAATAATACATTGATTATAAATATACTTAATTATTATGAAAATACCAGAGATGGCTTGAATAACACAGATAAACTATACATAGTCGTAGTCGAGTGTTTATTGTATTACTTATCGTTCAAAACGTTTATATCTTCTGTTTACTCATCCATATCCCTGCTTCTGTGACTGGATCTGTGGATGCTCTGTGTGAGAGCGCCCTCTAGTGTCCAGTATGAACATCACCCCCCCCCCTGTTAATGAGTGAACAGTCAAGGCTTGAACCCAGTCCTAGACTAAAATGTAACTCTCAGCTGTTTTAACTGAAATAAACGTGCACTGACTGATCCTAAAATACACCAGTGCCTTTGTTTTGTCGCAAGATGCACCTCATTAATGTATTTTTTTCTAAGCATGTTTATACAAATTACTTAAATGTCCTAATTAAACTAGGATCTAATCCTGGTTTAGTCTAAGCCTTGTCTGTGAAACCGGGCCCATGTGTTTAGTGCTAATGGCCAATCCAATTATTAATTGGTAATTTTACCAAAGTATCGGTTCAGGCACCGTTAGCGCTTAAAAAGTATCGGTTTAGAAACTGATACCGCTTAAAAAGTATCGGTTTAGGCACCGATACCACTTAAAAAGTATCGGTTTAGAAACCA
>CM049865.1:55870913-55880913 GCA_027474115.1 Schizopygopsis malacanthus
ACTTCACAAAAATTATAAACTTGTTCTTCAAATCTGATTGGTTAATAACAATGTTGTCCCTGGATCAACAAAGATGTTGACCCAGGAACATGCCGCACTTGGTAAAATCAGGTTCTGCCCCCGTGTGTGTGTGTGTGTGTGTGTGTGTGTGTGTGTGTGTGTGTGTGAGAGAGTGTGTGTGTGTGTGTGTGTGTGTGTGTGAGATCCTGAGAGATCCTGAGAGACCTGAGCTCCAGCGCTTTATTTAATATATTTGATAGTGTGATAAAAGTCTCGCTGTGATTATACTTACATCCATATCAAAACTTAACATGTGCCTCCTCAGAACCAGGTTTTAGAAACGAATCAACGCTTTCCCACACAGATGAACGAGCTCTAGATCCTGTGTGTGTGTGTGTGTGTGTGTGTGTGTGTGTGTGTGTGTGTGTGTGTGTGTGTGTGTGTGTGTGTGTGTGAGGAGTCGTGTGTCCAGATGCCTGATGGGAAGTCCTCCGGTCGCTCGCTGGGGGTTTCTAGCAGTACACCGGAAAAAAAGCTTTTCTTACTTAATATTTTTTGGCTTGTTTTCAGCCAAAATATCATTTAAAATATTTTCAGGAAAAACCAAGAGTTTTATTCTAACATCTTAATTTGCAAGTTTTTTTTCAACAACAAAAAATCCTAATCTGAGCTGGACGATGACATCACAAAATTCACTAATTAAATGCCTTCAACTGAAAACTGAGTGTTTACATTATTGACAATCTATTTTGATATCGTGAAGCTGCTTCGACAAAATTTGCATTGTTAAAAACACTATATATATATATATATATAACACTGACGAAAACAAGACAATAGTTGTTTCGAACCAAAGCATAATATCTCCTCACTCGTACCAATCGAGCGCAAACGTGGCGCTGTGTGCTGAGAACATTGTTGGCTCTGATTAATTGCTTGTTTATTGTAAATTGCTTTGGATTAATCATCTGCATTGTGTGTCCAAGCTTAGCCCCGATGCTCAAAAACAACAACGAAAGATGGGTGCCACTGTTTAATCTTACAAGGTGGACTGTGTTTTTGACTTTATATGAGCAGCTGTGATCCGAACAAACTCAGAAATGTGAGATTATAAATTTGCAAGCTTCCACAGTCATCTCTATTTCAGCATAAAGGGACAGTACACCCAAAAATGATCTTTCTGTTATTATTTGCTCACCCCAAGATCCATTATCTGTAGAAGTCAATGGGGACCTGAAATAGCTTGACCATAAATATCTTCTTTAGCGCTCAACAGAAGACAGAAACTCATACAGGTTTGGAATAACTTGAGGGGGGGTAAATAATGACAGAGTTATAATTTTTAGGTGTACTGTCCCTTTAAGGGGAAATAGAGTTGGAGCAACTTTCTACTCTCAAAATGCGAATATAAACTCAATATATAAAGTCAAAAACATAGTCCACCTTGTAAGATAATCAGTTGCAACCACCTCTTGTTATTGTTTTAACTGAAGAGAATCTGTATAATTAATAAAACATCTGGTTAGGCGTACGTCAGTGTTTGAGGAGATACTGATGGTCTTGTGTTTCTGGTCTCAGGTTGAGAAGAACGAAGAGGCCGATCAGGAGATCACACAGGATGGACCCAAACCCGAGGACAACGTCCACAAGGCCGCCACCAAGATCCAGGCCAGCTTCCGCGGACACATCACCCGGAAAAAGATGAAGGACGGAGAGAAAGACGAGGAGAACGACGCCGAGACCGAGGAGAAGACGGAGCGAGGAGTCTCTCCGTCCGAGGAGAAACCGGTTCCCACGGAAACAGCAGAAGCCGCTGACTCCGCCCCCTCGGACACGCCCACTAACGAGGAGGAGCAGCAGGAGGCGGAGCAGCCGAAGGAGGCGGAGACCACGGCGGCCGAGAGCCCCGCCCATGATGTAAACGCACAGGAGAAGGAGGAGGAGAAAGCCAAACAAGCCGATGTGCCTGACGCCGCCGAGAGCCCGGAGACAGACCAAATAGACAAAACCGGTGCGTCAAAAACCTTCCGGTTACAGGTTGTTTGTGTATATACATATATATATCTACGCACACCAGGATTTTTTTATTGGGGGGGGCTTAACAGTTCAGAGGGGATGCTAAAAAAAACAACTAATTAAATTGAGAGAAAGTAATGAACGCGTAAACTACAGCAGCTTCGAAAAATGCCCATTTGAATATTTTTTGTAGTATTAAATGTCTCATATGCCGCTGTTATTAATCATATAACGCCAACTGGCAAATATGACACTCACAAAGTAAGATCATTTATGGATGAATATAAAAAAGACGCGGACACACATTGCGAGTGATATCCATTAAGGATACTTTAAAGATAACTTATGACAGATTAGTAAATATTATTTATTCAGCTTTCAGATGATGCATACATCTCAATTACACAAAATTTACACTTATGACTAGTTTTGTGCTTCAGGGACACATACACTATATTGCCAAAAGTATTGGCACCCCTTCTCATGAAAGGTTTGACTACTTTAGTAATTTCCATGAGTACAAATCTTAATGTTTAAGCATATAATGATATTCTAGGGAATCTAATTTTATAGCAACAGTTTGGACAGAACTCTTTTCTATTCTAACATGACAGTGTCTCTGTGTATAAGACAAGAATCAAAGAGAAATGATGATTCAGTCAGTGTGGAAGAACTTGACTGGTCTGCAGAAAGCAGCTGAACACCTCTGGTGTGACTTTAAATGAGCCACAAACTCATCACCAAACACCAATGACTTGTACATATCGGTGCAGTCATTTCATACACTTAAAAACTGGTGTAACAGAGGTGGAAATACCATATTTAAATACATTAATATTTTTGTTGGCATAGTTTGGAAGTGCCATTTTCTCTTCTAAAGAAGGGGTGCCAGTACTTTTGTCCATATAATGAATGCACAAGTCATTGGTGTTTGGTGATGAGTTTGTGGCTCATTTAAAGTCACACCAGAGGTGTTCAGCTGCTTTCTGCAGACCAGTCAAGTTCTTCCACACTGACTGAATCATCATTTCTCTTTGATTCTTGTCTTATACACAGAGACACTGTCATGTTAGAATAGAAAAGAGTTCTGTCCAAACTGTTGATATAAAATCAGATTCCCTAGAATATCACTATATGCTTAAACATTAAGATTTGTACTCATGGAAATTACTAAAGTAGTCAAACCTTTCATGAGAAGGGGTGCCAATACTTTTGGCACTATAGTGTATATATATTAAAACTGACAGAAAATTCAAGCGGCCATCCATTAATCCGCCCGCGAGAGTCATGGATCCGTTTGGTTCTGAAGTGTTTCAGTAACGTCTGTTTCTTGTGGTGTTTGCAGAAACCGTAGACGACTCCAAACCAGCAGAGGAGGCCGTTTCAGACCAGAACGATTAACAGACGACCAGTGAAATGTAAAATCCGAAGTAACCCACAGACTGCTCTTGATGATGACGACGGTCTGTTTTTATGTTTGTCCTCTCTTTTCTGGTGTGGAGGGGTTTTCCAGTGCGGATCGATGCCATGCCTTCCACTCGTTTACGCTGGTGATCCGTCCGGAGCTCTTCTCACACGCACCCAACTAATACATGTGGCTTCTTTCAATGTCCTTGGTGTTGTTATGAGCATTTTAATTGGAGATATTGCTGCACTGATGTTAAAAATCGAGAAAATCCAATAAAAAGAAAACACGCCAGGCTTTCTGTTCAAGTGAGTTTGAATCTAAGGAGTAAAATCGTGGAAAATGTCTGTTTTCAAAATAAATAAAATGTGCCAATTACCTTAACGACGTGCGTCGTTCTTTCAGCCTGCGGGTTTGTCTGAGAACACTCACCTTCACTATGGCCACTTCGGCGGCAACTGTACTGCATTAGCCACAAAGGTAGACGCCATGAACATGAGCCATCGACATGCATCCATCCATCCATCCGACAGAAAGTCGTTATTTCTATAAGACAATCATGAGTGAGATCATTATCGCCCATTCCAGCCATGCCTACAATGCCCAACAGCACAGGGTTAATTTCTGCTGTTGGTTGAATGGTAAGGTTTTTTGTAGCTAACAGAGTTACCTCGTACCCTGATCATCTTTGTGCGGTCATGTGTTGCATCTCACAGAAATATCAAGAAATGATCAGTTATAAGACTTTCCCTTTAATTTTCTCCCATATTCTACAGTAAAACCCAGTGAAAGTGGACATGGACAGAGTCCTGGCGGTCCTGAAGAAGAATGAACTGAAATGTCCATGTAAGAATAAAACAATAAAACTGAGATCTGACGTCAGCTTGGGGTGTACAGAGAAGGAGTCAATGATTAAAGACAAGACACAAGTGTCCCGTTTAACCAAAGCTCATCTTTATTAGGCAGGATTGATATATATAGGAAAGAAGAAGTTACAGTATTGAGCAATCATAGAATAGCACCAAATATGGAAATATGTGCACACTTGGTGACAGACACCCGACAATAGGTCCCTGTCTGAGCGAGAGAGTAAGAACATCAGCATTTCCCATCTTCTCCTAGAAGCTCACAAGGGCCACTTTAAGACACCAACGTGTCTCTTGTGCTGATCAAAACCTGTTACATATAATCATCACATTTCATCAATACCCAACTCGACAGGTTACTCCTTCTGATTGTAAAGTTACACTTATCATTTATTACTATACCTCTATATATGTGAGAATAGTTAAATAATCAAGAGTATACGGTTTATTTCACTGGTTCTGATTCATACGTATGAGCATAATCATATTCATCATAGGTATTAGTATCTGACACGTGTTCGGCAGTCTGTTCCACATGCATGTACTACGAATGTCTGAAAGTTCATCAGCGCTTGATTAGTATCTCTCGGCATGAGGGATGTAAGTAAGCGTGGGACAAGGCCACTGATACACTGCGTTACACATGGTGTGATTAACAACAGAATTAAGAGTAATATAACAATAGGTGTAACCAGTGTCGGGGAAAGTTACTTTTAAAAGTAATACGTTACAATATTGTATTACTCCCTAAAAAAAAGTAACTAATTACGTTACTTAGTTACTTTTTATGGAAAGTAATACGTTACAATATTGCGTTACTCCCTAAAAAAGTAACTCATTTCGTTACTTAGTTACTTTTTATGGAAAGTAATGCGTTACAATTAGTGGTGGGCCGTTATCGGCGTTAACGTGCTGCGTTAACGCGAGACTCTTATCGGCGATAAAAAAAATATCGCCGTTAATCTATTCTCAAAGTTGGGTTGGGAGCTGGGTCTATACTACGCAAGCTATGATGACTTTCACCCTGATATTTTAGCGCGGATGTATACCTAGCCGAATTGCACTGTAGGGGGCGAGAACGAGTCTTCGAACTAGAGGCTCGCAGTCCGTGATGGACAGATTATTAACGTGGTAATACTGGGCAGGACATCCAAACGCTATGTGGTAATACAATCGGGCAGGACAACCTCCAAACGCTCACCTATCATTCATCAACCTCAAATATGGCTTTTCATCTGAAAGATGTATGTAGTAGCAACTTTACATGGCCGCTCAATATGATGTTAACCTAGAGAAATGTGCGCTATTGAAGTGTTTGTGTGGAAGCGCGTTTGCTGCAGGACAGGCTCCGGTGCGCTCACTTGCTCTTAAAATCTCCGTCATTCTTGGTCGTACAGATAAAAGTAGCCTAATACATCTTTCGAATCTGTAAAGACTCTACGTTTATTTGTGTGCACTCAGAATAACAACGAAACGTTGCGCTTTTAAGCAAACAGGATGCGCTTTAGGTCTCATGTGAACTTGAGTATTCACTCCCGTGTCACCCTCTGCTTCGAACCTGTGTGTATGCCTAACGTTACTGTGAAATTACCACATCAGACGTGACGTGCTAACATGGATGCAGCTATGAAGCCGCCGGGTTTGCTTCAGGGAACATTTATTTTTAAGAAGCTTCCCAATGGAAACTGTAAACAGTTCATCACGACCTCTTATGTAGGCCTACAGTTCAAAATTCATGTTTAACTGAATAAACAGTTAGTAAACACAAGTACATCTTATTGAACATAGTTTATTTTCATCACCAATTATCATAGTAGAACAGCTTTCTCAAGCAGTTTGTGATGCATTTTGGAAACAGGAGATGCGCCCCTGGTCTAATGCGCCACCTGGCTTGAGAAACCCGTTCTCAAAGACTTACTTTTAGTCATTATTTGGGTAGCACACATATTCTGAATGCCTTCGGCAGAATTCAAATGAGCCATTTTAATCTAGATTAATCTAGATTAATTCCAAAATTAATCTAGATTAATCTAGATTAAAAAAATTAATCTATGCCCACCCCTAGTTACAATATTGCGTTACTCCCTAAAAAAGTAACTAATTGCGTTACTTAGTTACTTTTTATGGAAAGTAATGCGTTACGTTACTTTCTCGTTACTTTTGAAATATGAGCAGGGCTTGATTGTTTGTTTTTAATACAAGAAGTTATATTTATAGCAAATATAAAAACCTTTTACACCAAAAAGTGTAATGAATAAACCTCAGACTGAAGGACGAGTAAATCACGTCTGAACAGAAGAACACAGGAGAAGTTCAACACTCTTCAGAAATAAAAACAAAAAAACAACAGTATTAGTTTATCTAAAGTAATTTTTTATTATTAATATGGTTGAACCAGATCTTCAAAGGTCAGCAGAAAACACATCGGTTAATAAAATGAGATTAGATATATTTGTGTTGTTTAACATATTTTACAGAGAAACATCAGCACATATGGAGTTAAGTTTCTCAATGAGGGAAGTCACCTAGTCCTCCTGTAGCACGACCTTTAACCCATGGAGTTGGGAAAGGCCTACTCATTAGTGTTTCAAATGGTGAACGTTGACGAGTCTTGGCTGTCCCTGAAGAAGAATTAATTGAAATGTTCATGCTAACTCTGAATTAATTTAAAAAATGGCTGCATAAATGTGAAGGAATGCTATAATGCACTGTGACAGACTTCTGCCATTCATTATCTCCCAAATTCGACAGTAAAACCCAGTGAAAGCTGACACAGATAGAGACTTGTTTTTTGAAATAAACACTTGAATAAGGAAAAAAAGGAATTTGAATAATGCATGTAGAACATAATCAGTGCTATAATGTATTTTAACAGACTTTGTATTTCCGGAAAACGCCACAGTATAATATATTTGAACATATGTTTGTTTTTATTTAGTAATTTGATTCTATAAATAACTGTCAGTTGTGTCAGTATTGTGTGTCTGCGGTATTCTGATACACTACTGCGCAGACTCAGATGAGAGCGGCCGCCGCAACATTGTTTCACTTCGCTACAGTGGAAGGAAGTGTGTCGCCTCGCGCATCCTTATAGGCAGGGGCGTAGATTACGCGGGGGACGTGTCCCCCTCACTTTTTATAAAAAGTTAATTCGTCCCCCGCACTTTTTTCATTGGACAGTTGTGTTCTCGACATGTTGAGGTTTTAATGGAGCAATGTATATAAATGCAGAATGATTTAAATTTAAAAAAAGACGAGATAGTCGATACATGACGTTTACGTTTCCATGGCAATCAGTCACTCAGTTTGTCACGTCACGACACGCCCTATGCTCGCACCCGCGGTCCCGCGCTGTATTCAACATCCATAGAGCTCGCGATGAGTTCAAAGCGGCAAACAACTCTTCACTCCTTCTTTACGAAAAAGTCAAGCAGCGTAAGCTGGCATGGTATCCGAATAGTGTTGCACTGTTGAGTGACTCTGCCTATTGCTCTTGTTGAATAATTAGCAAGTTTTGATGATAATTCAATGTTTAAATTTTTCGTAACTCTTTTGTAACGTCTTTTATTTTAACACGTTTGTATGTTATTAGAACCCTTCAAATAAGAATAAAGATAATGTTGAACTGAGATTTTACAACGTTGTGACATGTTTAACTCTGCAATTCTACATAATGTATTTCAGTCAAGTATGCATGCATTGATCCGATATAGGAACGATCTTAATTTAGGGGTGCTCTTTCATTATTGCACTAATTTTGCGTTTTTATATGTTGCCAAGAATGATCAAGAAACAGACAGCCTTGGTTTGTCAGGACAGAATCAGGATGATAAACTTCACAGGTGAGAACAGACAGAGGGGCTTTTAACACCTGGCTGTTTTTATATTGTATACAATATATTAATACACAAGTGTTTGTAGGATTATATATGGACCAATCATAAAAAAACACATAATTAGAAAAATATTGATTAAAATATGTAACATTAGTATGATAAACAACTTGGTGTGGTATTCTTCATGACCATATTTTACATCCCATAATCCTAAACTTAAGACTACCTTACAAGCTATTAATAAGCAGCAAATGAAGAGTTTATTAAAAGTCATGGTTAATAGTGAATGTGTTCCCCATACTAAAGTGTTATAAATATTTTAGGACACAAATGATTGTTTATTGTCCAGGAGTGTATGTGTTATGTTCTTCTGTATGGCACTATTCCTTGTATGTACATGTTTCAAACACTACTTTATTTAGACCGAGGCAGAAGTGAATTCAGGGTTGAGAGTGAATGAGGCCGAACGTTTCAATGAGCTTCAGAGGGAAGGACAGATTATTTACAGCATTGTCTATAATAAGATATTTCTTATACCTTTTAACATAGATTAATCAGACTAATTTTTACTTTTTTATACTTCAGTTTTAAGTAGCTTTATATATTTAGATATGTTAGCTTTAATACTTTGTCAAAAAGCTACTACTTTTAAACAAACCAGCCAGAAAGCTTCAAGGAAATCTCACTAAATGTTTATTTCATCTCGTTGTTTAATTGATTTAGGGTCTACATACCTTGACATGTTTGTCAGTTGAGCTCAATATATAGTTTCTTTGCAATAGTTTGTTTTGAATAACTTTTTTTATTTATTTCCTGAAACATGGACTGTATAATAGATCAGAACAGAATAAAGTAGTATGTGAATCTATCCATTACTGTGTGCCATGTACTGTACATACAACATACACTAAATACAATGTGAAATATGTAAACAATAGTACTCTTATAAGGACATCTTTGTAACTTATACTCAAAAATGTGCACATTAGTACCTTAGAGTATCGATATACCTTAATGTACAACTATGAGACTTTTTGAGGTAAATAAGGTACAAAGATGTCCTTTTAAGGGTACTGTCCCAGTGACAAGCTGTTGTTTTTCTTTCTTTTTCTTTTTTCTATCTTTCTTTCGTTCTATTTTATAATCATATTTAATACTATAATCATAAAGCATACTAAGCAAAAAGGTATGATTAAAAAGAAAACCTGTCAATTAGACAAGGGTTAACTGGAAAAAACAGTCCCCCCCCCCCCCCCCCCCCCACACACTCTTTTGAAATGATGGCCACGCCCCTGCTTATAGGTTTGTTTACATCAGGCGACTCTTCCTCTCTGGATATCTTCCCAGGATTAACATACGGGGTACTTCTATGAGAAGCAGAGTTAGTGTCGCTATCTTTGCGCTCCTGGGCGCGGCTCTTGAAGGAAGAACACAATGCAGATTCAGAGAAACAATCTCCAGCTTTCATCTGTGTTACATGCACGGCTCTACGAACACACGCAGAGGATGATATTGTCTCTGTTACTTCTGTGCGGTAAGTGGATTTGTGTTCTTCTTTTAGTTACATTCACGATACTTTCGGTTTCTGTTAAGCCAACGACAAACACGTTTAATAGCGAGACCAACATTTATAAATAATGCATGTCGCGTCTCAATACCCCCCCCCCCCCACACCCCATCTGTGCGGTTTAACCCAAACACAGTTCTGCTGGATGTGACATGTCTCACACAGTGAGTGCATTTAACCCGGTGCTTAATAAACCGACAGCTCGTGCTAGATGTTGACCAGCGCCCCGTTTCCCAAACTCGACCGGAATGTAGAACCGGTGTTGTGTAATATTCAGTTCCCGTGAAAAACTGTTGAATTGTCTCTAATT
>CM049865.1:55883413-55895913 GCA_027474115.1 Schizopygopsis malacanthus
CTTTTTTTATTTTTCTAAAAAAGGAAGCAAATTACTTGTTCATTTTAAGAGACTTGTCTTATTTTCTCTTGTATATTTAGGATTGCTCTTTAAAAATAAAAGTAGTTCATATCCAATTAAAAGATAACATTTTCGGTAGAATACACGATTACTAAAATATTCGATAGCTACAGCCCTACTTACATACGTAACCGAGACGTTCCCTGTCTGTCAGTCACTACAATGTCATTTTGTGAAGACATATGAATTCCATTGAAAGCGCCACAACCCGACCCCCGTCACAACACAACGCAAAGTGGTAACCTTGCCACCGCCCCAGCACAAATTCTCTCTTGGTATCTGCAGGGACCAGAGCGGAGTATAACGCTGCTGGAGATAGTCTCTGTTTCCTTCCCCACGGGATTAACAAAAGGGATTTCGACCTTCAATGAAAGATTGCTTCAAGTATTTCCTATTTGTTGTTACAGCCGGGCCGTAACAATGGTGAGAGAAGGCACCCCCTGGCGTCAGACTGCTCCACCCAGTCTGACTGCGGGGGGTGCTGAATGAATGAATGAATGAATGAATGAATGAATGAATGAATGATGCATTTATATAGCCCTTTATTATGTATGGTTGTACACCCAAAGCACTTTACAATCATGTGGGGGGGGGGGGGGGGGGGGGTCTCTCCTCAACCACCACCAGTGTTGCAGCATCCACAGGACAACGGCACCAGTGCGCTCAACCACACACCAGCTACAGGTGGAGAGGAGAGATGGAGCCAATCAAGTGGATGGGGATTATTAGGAGGCCATGATTGACAAGGGCCAGTGGGGGCGATTTGGCCAGGACACCGGGGTTACACCCCTACACTTTACGAGAAATACCATTGGATTTTTAATGAGCACAGAGAGTCAGGACCTCGGTTTAACGTCTTATCCGAAAGATTAGAGAATAACGTCTCATTCTCATGCTTGTTGACAGTATGGTGTCCCCGTCACTACACTGGGGCGTTAGGACCCACACAGAACACAGGGTGAGCACCCCCTGCTCGTCTCCCTAACACCTCTTCCAAAAACAACCTAGTTTTCCCAGGAGGTCTCCCATCCAGGTACTGACCAGCTCAACCCTGCTTAGCTTCAGTGGGCGACCGGTCTTGGGCTGCAGGGTGATATGGCTGCCGGAGGTGCTGGAGGAACGCCACCAGGGTTCGCCATCTGGGGAAGGCGCTCGCATCCCCGGGTGAGGGGGAATGGTACAGCAAGCGTGACACCGGCCAGCTCTTCCCACCACTTACCTGTTACCCAACACAAGGGAAGAGACTGGCTCAATGCGGAGGTGTTCAGTGTGTCGCCCATCCCGCAGCTCTGCAGATGACTCTGTTGTGCACCAATGTATAGAAGGCAACACTCTGTGTAGAGTGAGCCCTCACCCCCAAGGGGCACCGCTTGCCAAGGCAATGCCATCCACTATTCAAGATTCAAGATTTTACAGAATATAACCAGCAGTGAACTGTAAGTCTATCCAGTGGGCTAACCTCTGCTTGGAGACAGCCTTCTCTTTCAGCTAACCTCTGCTCCAAGCTTCTGAAGCTTTGACTGACTCCAGCAGCTCAACGGGACTCCTCTGCACACAAAAAACACAGAGTGGACCGAGCCGCGGAAAATATGTTTCCCGAGCGCGATTTGAGACTGCCGCACACCCAAACCCCCCCACCGACCCCCCCCGCCACCGCCGCCGTAGGGCCCCCAGAAGTCTAGCATCGGCACTGATCACATCTCACACAAGGTGCAATACACTGAGAAGAATACACGGAAGCTTACGTTTTGCCGTCGCTGTAGAACATTGTTTTGCATGTAAACAAGTTATTTCAATTAACTCACTCAAATGTTTCCAGTTGAATCTGTTCACTGAGGTTACTACTGTGGAATCAGATTAAGCTAATCTATATCTATTATAATTATTTTATGTTCTGCAGGTGTTTGTGATGCAGAAACCGATGCGACGATGTCAGTGATGGAAGGAGATTCTGTAATTCTACGTACTAATCTTTCTGAAATAATGAACGATGATACATTACTCTGGGCGTTTGGACCTAAAGAATCGACCATATCTCAGATAACGAGAAAGAACGACTTTACCTCTCTTTTTGTCACCGATGATGTGATATTCGCAGGCAGATTGCAGGTGGACCAAGCAACTGGCTCTCTCACCATCAGAAACACCAGACGCAAACACTCGGGACAATATAAACTAACAATCTCTAGAGAAAAGACCACATCCAGGATATTTCATGTGAATGTCTTTGGTGAGTATCTCAAGAGAATCTCTTTCATTTAATGCAATGATCTGGTTTCGTGATATCACACAGTATTATTTCAAGCTGTAAGTGTCTTACATGGACAGTACAAAACATCTTTATAAATCAGTTCTGGTCTGTTTGTTTTCCAGATGTGGCTAGTAAGACGGCTGGAGTGAAGTCCGTGTCAGTGATAGAAGGAGAATCTGTCGTTCTACAGAACGATGCTACTGAATTACAGAAAGATGATCTGATAGTATGGAGGTTTGGAGATAAAGGTGTCCTCCTAGCTAAAATCGATGTAGAAACTAACAAGCGCTCATTAAATGATGATGATGATCGATTCAGAAACAGACTACAACTAGATCAAACTGGATCTCTGACCATCACGAACGCCAGAACCGAACACACTGGACTTTATGAAGTACAGATCAGAGGCCGCGAGAGCTCACAGCAGTTCCTTGTTTCTGTCACTGGTGAGTTTACAATTAAAGGACAGTAGCACAAAGTATTTGGAAACAAGCATGAAATATAAGATGGCTTCTGTGTCTTACTAATAACATGGCTACAGATACAAAAACACCTATCAGTCCTGAATCATGAAAAATATTTTGTCCTCTAATAATTTACTCTCTTTTTAGCTGATTTGGGTCTGTCTTCAGCTGCCATAGTTGGAATAGTTGTTGCTGTTCTGCTGGGAGCTGGACTTTTAATTACTGTTGTGATTTACTATCGCCGCAAGATCTCTGAACTACAAAAACAAGTGGGTAAGTATTACAGGGATATTACTGCTTTGAACCTTTTGTTTTAATTTTATATACCTCTTCCCTTCCCCTGACCCTGTAGGAAATACAAAAATATGCACAAACAAAATTATTATGGTTTTATCACCATCATTGCAACGAACTCGAGCTCAACTTACAAGAACACAATGACACAAAGTCAATTATTTTTTAAATATCTGATGGTGTACTCCTTCAGGTGTGTTTCAGACATCACCAACTTTTCAAAAAGATTGGGCTTAAGGCAGGGGCGTAAATTTCATCTAGCAGTTGGTGGGGACAATAAACGTAAAATTGATCAAGAGCAATTTTTGAAGAGGACACAAATAATACACCTAAAATTGTACTTGTAATGCTGCATCGCAACTCGTCAAATCCCGGACAGTAAATGGATTCCATGTTCTATTTCTGACGTAGCCAAGCTCTTAGTAACGGCCACTTGGTAGTCCAGTGTAGTCCACATTAGGGTTAGGGTTACTGTAGACTGCCAGTCGACTGCGACAGCACCGCGACAGCAGTCGTGTCTGTTGTAGACATGACTATCCATTAAGCAGGTGACACCATTATTGCTAACATAGCGGACTTATCAAAAAATACACTGGCATCATCTGTTTTAAAGAGAAAATAATCACTTCATCTGTTTAAGTGAACACAATAGTCTTGAAAGCTTTACTGTCTGGAGTTCCACAACTATTGACTTTATGTGTGTAGGTAATGTAAAAGAAGACAGCAGGCATTTTGTCCAAAGCACCGTGAGGCAAGGGAGGGAGAGACGCAAAATGTTTCTAAACTTAAAATGCATTTTTGCCCCATTTGCGTTTGTGTTGTTTTACTACTTACACAATTATTTAAAGTATAAAACATTGTTATTTCCAATACAGGTTAGGGTGTTTATGGGGTGCACTGTAACGTGTTCATGCAACGTAAAAAAAACATATTTTATCTTTATTTTACACCACTTTTTCCATTCTCATAAAAATGGTCTGTTGACTTCATAGTTCTATGAAGCCTCTCCCTTAGAAATAGTGTGTTGGTCCAAACTATTTTATGTATTATAGCAATGTGTTAAAACATCTTAGGAACATGTCAAAAAATGATCTTTGTAAAGTTAAGCTTGATCTTCTAAACAAATTTCTGTTCTGTTTCCATGTACCACTGTAACAGTTGAAGAAGAGTTAGTGTTAGAGATGGAAGGAAGAACTGTAGTTCTAAAGACTGGAACTGAACTACAGAACGGTGATGAGATAAAGTGGTGGTTTGAAGATAACAACAAACCCCTTACCCAAATCAGTGAATGGAGAATTACAGGCAAGGATATAGCATGTAATGTTACTGACGAGAGATTCAGAAGCAAACTGGAGATGGGTGGTAAGACTGGAGATCTCATTATCAGTTATATCAGGACCATTCACTCCGGAGTCTACAAAGTACAGATCAGCAGCAAAACCAGAACAACCAAATGCAAGAGATTCATTGTTACTGTCAGTGGTGAGTAGATCAATAATCATGCACATAAATGTAAACGACACAGGATGCTAATATAGTTATCTTTATAGTTATTGTTCTTGGTGTGAATGGGCCTTGAAGGAGTAATATTGCAGAAATGTTTTGAGAGAAATTACAATATGTGATGATGAATCATAGGTAGTCATTGGTATTTCAGATGAGCTGAAACTACGAATATAAACTAGGTAAAAAAAATTGCATCAAAATGAATTTGTTAAATGCTATTTAAATTTTGTTTTCTGTATTTGTGTTTTTGTGTGTTGCTTTGACATGAAGTGAAGGAAGTGGAAGTGACGGTTGGAGAATCTGTCACTCTAGAGACTGATATTAAAATGCAGGAAGGAGATATGATGCTGTGGACCTTTGGAGTTAAAAACAGTCTCATTTTTAAAGCCGAATCAGGACCACCTAGTTTATGTGAGAGCTTCAGCGGCAGACTGCATCTGGATCATCAGAATGGATCTCTGACCATCACAAACATCACCGATGCAGACTTTGGACATTTTCAACTACAGGTCCTCAACGGCGAACGGAACAGATTCAGGAGATTCAATGTGATCGGACGTTCACTTCAAAGTGAGTAGAACGACATTTATTCTAATGAATACACATTTAAACAACCGTTTTGGTCTTCAAATAAGATTGGTTGGCGTTCCAAGAAAGTGTTCTACTTGCATGTGCTTGTTCATCCCAGATTATATGAGCATTGTTCTGTAAGGGTGTGTCTTTGTACTAGTTTAGACCTTTCATGGATAATTAAATATGACACTACCGTTCACGTCATGTCTTTTGTGCACTCAAGTTAGTTATTTTAAATGTAAATATGTGCCAAGCGTGCTTACAATAGAATGCATGCCATCTAGATGAAAACACAACTATTTAGAATGCCACAAACACACCGCAGGTCATGTGACAAGAACATCCAATCAGCTTCACCCTTCCGTAACAACGCTGACACTCAGCCTAGTATTTCGACACCAACTGGAGAAACAATGAATGGAGATGCAGAAGTGTTGATGACATAGGGTTAATGCCAAATGTGAACGGCCCATAAAACCACCAGTAGGGGGTGGCAAGTCCTTATCTTGAGTCATTCATCAAATCATTTACTCAAACGATTTTTTCAAAATGGCTTAGTAAGAAAGCAAGTAGCAAACCGCTCTGTCGCAGCTGTCACTGTAAACTGGCTGTCAATCATCTTATCACTGTTCACATCTTCCACATTTAATTTAACTCCTACCGTATTAAAGAGAAAAGAAGTAGCTCGCGGGTCTTTCATGCGGAGAACTCTGCTCATATATTCTGCATAATGATGCATTTACAAGTTAACGACCGAATGGATGTTTATAAAAGTCCACATTGCTGTTGCAGATTAAATAAAACACGCATAACAATAAATATTTTTTACCAGGTTAACTGTTGATTATTAGTAACTCAAACCCCTTTTTGCGAACCTCTCTACCGAACCGTCGATCGCGCGCATCCGCCACATTTGTAGTTTTTCTAACGTGTTTTATACATGTTTGTAGTTCTGGACCGAATCCTTCGCAAAAGTGCAATGGATTGTTGGTAATTTTAGCATGGATCCACACTTCAAAAATCGACCTGAAATAGTAGACCATCTGGGGACCATATTCTGTTCAACATACTATGCTTTGGCACACTTATTGTAATCTCACGTACTATTTAGGATGGATAGTATGAACATTGGGACGCAGGGACTGTCTTTATGAATGGATCATTTAATCATTGTTTCATTATAAAACAGAGTCATTTATGAATGAAACAACACAGTATTGCTCTGAGATGCACAAATGTCACGATCTCTCTGGGAGGGACGTGGAGCGAGGAGACAAGGAGATGCTTAACATAGACTTTAATACACCAAATCCAAGGAATACAAACAGGAACTTATAACAGATATATATAACAGTCAAGATACGGAAACACAGGGCTTAAGAACACAAAATAAATTAAACGAGGAAGAACTGAAACAGGTGAGGAGTAATTAAACACAGACGGAGACTAATGAACTATTGATGGAGACAGGAACAGGAAAACCCAAATAAGGACATAGAGGGAGAAACTAGAGCAAGGAAGGCACATGGGGAGCGAAACCAAACACAAGACAGGACTCTGACAACCTGAAGATTCGTAGATAATCTTTATTTATCCTTAACTTTTCCCTCATGTACTTCTGATGGCAGATGAACCAAGTGATTTTTGTTTAGGTTTTCAAGGAAAGACATCTATAGATTCAAATTGTGAAAATATCATCTTTGTATTTTGTCATCATATTTTGTTGTTTTCAGCATGTATAGGGACAGTCGAGAGGAGCTGTATCATCATCCACGTGTTGATGTATATGTAGCAGAACTGTTTTTTTCTTACTTTATAATTTCTGTGATCTCTATTTTCTTTTAGCTACCTCAGAAAACAAAGTGATGGAAATGGGACCACTGCTGTCTCAACAGCAGGGGACGAGTTCAGTTTAATAAGACACGCCCACCAGAGTCAATCTTTGTGACATCATCAACACTTCAGCTGAAGTATATAAGTCCGGTCCCTGTGACTCCTCCCCTTCACCACACATACCGTTTCACCCTTTTCCCCCGGACTACATTTCCCATGATCCATTTCACACTACACTGAATTGCAGACACACCTGTAGCCAATCACACGGCCTGGTCTTGTCTTTGATCCTTGCCTGTTTTTCTCGTCTCCTGGAGTACTCTTTTGTCTTGCTCTGTTTATCACTGTTTGCTGGTACTAACCCCAGCCTGTCGGACTACGCTCTCGTATGGATCCGCACGCTTTCGTCACGCATGGCTTCATTACAATATTTCTGCATGTATTAACTTTTTAAATGCAAGTTTAACAGTGCAAGCGTTGAATAACTTTCTCTGTAAACGTATTCAATATTTTACACAAATATTTGTCAAGTATTATTCAAAAGAACATGTTGTAACTAGCCTATTGTGCCTTTCAAATTTCTGTATTTCTGTCTGTTTTTTTAGTAATTAGTTGAATTTATTATGAACGTAGTCATTAATTTTGTTGAACAGTACTGTGATAATATTAAATTGTATTACATTAGATTTGGGACACACACACACAGGGGCGGTGCCAGCGAATTTTGAAGGCAGGTGCTGAGGGGGTGCTAGATCACTGACCAGGGGAGCTGCGCAATTGTATATATATATATATATATGTGTGTTCACGATTTCACACTTACATCTACTAGCACGATAACGTAATGCGTATTTGGCGTGTATGGTAATACGTTGTAGGCGTGCTGTCCTGGGGGAGGGCTCCTAGCGGGGAATGGCCCGAACCCAGTGAACCCCAGTGACCCCCCCCCCCGTGATTAGAATTCTAGTGATATTGGTGGAGAAGGGGTGGTGGAGGGATGCTGCTTAACCGTCAACTAGATGGAGGTAAGACAGCTGTATTTATGTCCCAGGATTGATTACCTAGATTGTGTACCACCTGTGCTAATTAGCCTGAGTATCTGACGTGCTCCTCCCGAACGTGCTCCTTAAAAACTACGTGTCTAAACTTCATTTAATGTCGCAAACTTGGAAATATTTCTGTTTTAAACCGTGAAGGTGAGCCAATGGATATTACATCAGCAACGTGAAAATTTTGCGCAAGAGGTATGCCGGTGAACGTCTTAATCTCAGTAAATTAGAGAAAGTGAAAGCAAAAACGGAATAACGGAGTAATGACGAAGCTTTCGGCATTTGACGCCGCATATTCTTTCAGAGACGAATCTACTTCGGTAACTTATACCTAGCTGTTTTAATTTATTCCCTTAATATTTCTCGTGGCCTGTACATAGTGAAAAAAGAGAAGAAACGCAGCTATTTCGTGTTAAACAGGTTGTTTTTTTAAAGTCGGTGCTTAAAATAGGCTAAAGCGTATTATTTCCTTGATTTTTATTGATGACTGCAGTATTAATAATAGGTCTATAATTCATTGTATAATTATAGACCTGTTTTAACGTTTTATTTAAGGAGTAAAAAGCCAATCTTTTGTTATCTATGTATCTATCTATATCCATCTATCTATCTATCTATCTATCTATCTATCTATCTATCTACACACACACACACATTATTAATCGGTCTACTATCAATAAATATGAGCAAAACTTGGCTACTCAATTTTTTATATTAAATTATTTTATTAATCACAATTTAAGATATTTTATTTTATTAAATTAATCAAGCACAATATTCAGCATTCAATCAAATATTCTTGAATATTTTGCATATTGACATTCATTGAACAACATTTCAGAATTTCAGTCAAGGGCAATATCAAAATGCACCCATAGCACTGTGGAAATATCAACTTGAAGTTGTACTAGCTGCAGTCTCTGCATCCGCGGCAAACGCGTCAGCGGACTTAACATCAGAATCAACATCTGAAACGTTCTCAACATCGGGCAAATTTACATTTATGTCCTAATTTTCACTAGGAACTAAACTACAATTACGAGAAGGAACCGCAGAAGGTTCTTACTTGGCAGAAGGAACCGCTCCATTTTTTATTTTATAAAAAGCGCGACAGCGAAGCTAATTCACGTGACCCATCACGTCACATATATGATACGCATACGTAATGAGTAAAATGTTTTTATTTTATTTGTTGTTTTAAATTATTTATTTATTGCAATATAGGCTGTATAAAATTGCTTCCAGAAAAAAAAATATTTGGGGGTGCTATGGGGGTGCTTTGGTCTTTCTTGGGGGAGCTGAAGCACCCTCCCTAGCGCCGCCACTGCACACACACACACACACACACACTCATACACACACACTCTCTCTCTCACACACACACACACACACACACACACACACACACTCTCTCTCTCACACACTTACACACACACACACACACACACACACACACACACTCTCTCTCATACACACACACTCTCTCTCTCACACACACACTCTCTCTCTCACACACAGACACACACACACCCTCTCTCACACACAGACACACACACACACACACTCTCTCTCTCACACACAGACACACACACACACTCTCTCTCACACACACACACACACTTGAAAACTCATGAGAACTGTTTTGAAATCAGACATTGCGTTACCATGGAAACAGTTCTTTAAAATCCTCCTAGCTAGCTCCTCCCTCTTGTGGATGGTGTCAAGTTTCATACTACAACATTTTCTATGATATTTTATAATCAAATGTATTTTTTTAAATCTTGACAAAACACATATCGTTGGAAATGTCTGACAGTCAAGGTTTCATATTTTGTGATCGAAATTGATTGATTTGTGACAAAATAGCGTAACATTTTTTATTTTAGTGTTATCAACTTAAGTTGGTTAGAGACATATGGCTTGGATTTTATATTGCAATATATTTTATAAAAAAAAAATCAGTTTTAGTATACCACATCTTCTTTATTTTCTTTCCCTTTAGCAATATTCTTCTGTGTGGTTTAATAGGATACTCCTGTAAGAAAACAGCATTATTGGATGTATAGACGTTCAGCATCATCTTCACGTATAATCTAACCCTGTTTCCATGAAATACGCTGCTAATGAAGAGATATTCTGTTACGGTCAGCTCTAGTCTTTAATCGTTCGGTCTGTCTCCTACAATTAATTCAGGTTAGACTTATTAACTAGATATAACTTCAATCTTGAACTCAAAAGCAATGAAGTACAGTGTGTTTACATGCGTAAGTGTACAACACAAATCTGTTTTCAGCTTTACACATTGTCTAACTATATCAAACCCCATCCAGAAAGACTTCTGATGGTCCTGATGGGAGATTCAGAAACAGGAACACACTACATAGCAAAGGGATCTCGTAGAGTTAAAAAAAACACAATAACAGCCATTTAAAGGGAGCTCTAACAATCTTTATATTCCTTTATTTGCATGTTACATGATTAACAGAGTTCATAAGCCTCATTTTCTCACCAAATATTACAATCTTTTCTTTTGAAATACAACAAATTCATTTTAAACACTTCATGAGTTCTTTACAGTGCAGAAGGGTTTAAAAAATGACTGCGGTAATTTTTGAGTAAATAAACACAGTTAGAAAATGTTCATTGCTTTTCATGAAGATGCTTTTCAGTCGAACGAGCCGGAAAATCTTTTTCTAGAGACTCCAGCGTCCCGAAGCACAAGAAGATCGACAACAACACAGCGTCCACTTCTCGTCATGTTACAGAGCATCAGGAGTAACACACACACACACACACACACACACGCACGTACGCACAGACACACACACACACACACACACACAATCACGCATGCACGCACGCACGCAGACACACACACACACAGACATAGACACACACACACACAGAGACATAGACACACACACACACAGAGACATAGACACACACACACACAGAGACATAGACACACACACACACACACACACAGAGACACACACACACACACACACACACACACACACACAGAGACATAGACACACACACACACAGAGACATAGACACACACACAGACAGAGACATAGACACACACACAGACACACACACACACACAGAGACATAGACAGACACACACACACACAGAGACATAGACAGACACACACACACACACACACACTTTCACACGCAGACAGACATACACACTACACACACACACACACACACACAGACACACACACACACACAGAGACATAGACAGACACACACAAACACTAACATTCATCACGCACGCAGACACACACACAAACACTAACATTCACACGCAGACAGACATACACACTAACACACACACACACACACACACACACACACACACTAAACACGGTGAAATTAAAGTCAGCTGATCCTCACGGAGTGTAACTGTTAAACACACGCTGCAGTGAAGCTGTACAGAGGCATTCGGATAGAAAACACACGAGTCCTGATTCAGACTTTGGATCGGGTCAAACCTCGGCGTTCAGGGCACGAGCGGGAGCTTCTGCGGACTACAGGAGACACGCGACTAGCCCTTAAGAACCAGACGCCGAGCCACGCGCGGGTTCATCCAATCAAGGCATCAGAGCTCACACACTGAAAGCTTATTGGCTGAGAGAGCTGTCAATCAAAGGGCTGAGAAGCTCCAGGAGGGATTCATAATACTTTTGAAATGTCTTTAATATATGATTGCGTACATACAACCTGCTCTTTGAGAACTTCAAAATAAATAAAACAACAAAGAAAACAAACGCATGTGTGTGTGTGTGTAAATTATCTCTAAAATGGCTTTTTTATATCATTTTTATTAATAATCGTTTGGCAGTTAGTGGATTCAGCTCATATCTGTACAACTACTATTATAATAACTAACGAGCCGAAATGATCAGTCTCTATAAATAAGAATAGTACTGCAGCCGCTCCAAAGGTAAATCTAGTTTTAGAACAAGATATTTAAATATTTGTATTAAAAATCTTTACGTTTAGTATCTAATTTAGTTTGTTATAGGAAGCATCAAAGCGCCACCGCAGATAACGAACAACATCTGATTCGTTTCCTTTCCGTGTGAGGACAAAATAATATTTACAGACGACAGTCGCGACGGGACGAGCAGCGAATCGATGCGAAGCATTCATTGGTGTCGTACAATTCAGAGTTCATACGAGTTCACAGACAAGGTTCAGGACACGAGGCTCTGGACGAATCTCACCTTTACCAAAACATTCCACAGAATTCCCTTAAAAAGAATCGCTTTTTACGAGAGAGAGAGAGTTCACAGAAACCCTGAAGAAACACCTGCAGATCCGCCTGGAGTGGGAGGGGTTTAGTGTGTGTGGGTGGAGCTACACATGTGGGAGGGGTTTAGGGGCGGGGATTGTTCTTCCTCTGTGAAAGGAGTTTTTTATGAGAGAGAGTTCACAGGAACCCTGAAGAAACATCTG
>CM049865.1:55923413-55928413 GCA_027474115.1 Schizopygopsis malacanthus
CCGTCTCACCGCTCAACCTCTCACTGCTCAACCTCTCACTGCTCAACCCGTCTCACTGCTCAACCTCTCACCGCTCAACCCGTCTCACCGCTCAACCTCTCACCGCTCAACCTCTCACCGCTCAACCCGTCTCACCGCTCAACCTCTCACCGCTCAACCCGTCTCACTCTCACTGCTCAACCTCTCACCTCAACCCGCTCAACCTCTCACCGCTCAACCCGTCTCACCGCTCAACCTCTCACTGCTCAACCCGTCTCACCGCTCAACCTCTCACCGCTCAACCTCTCACTGCTCAACCTCTCACCGCTCAACCCGTCTCACCGCTCAACCTCTCACCGCTCAACCCGTCTCACCGCTCAACCTCTCACCGCTCAACCTCTCACCGCTCAACCCGTCTCACCGCTCAACCCGTCTCACTGCTCAACCTCTCACCGCTCAACCCGTCTCACCGCTCAACCTCTCACTGCTCAACCCGTCTCACCGCTCAACCCGTCTCACCGCTCAACCTCTCACTGCTCAACCTCTCACCGCTCAACCCGTCTCACCGCTCAACCTCTCACCGCTCAACCTCTCACCGCTCAACCTCTCACCGCTCAACCCGTCTCACTGCTCAACCTCTCACCGCTCAACCCGTCTCACCGCTCAACCTCTCACTGCTCAACCTCTCACCGCTCAACCCGTCTCACCGCTCAACCCGTCTCACTGCTCAACCTCTCACCGCTCAACCTCTCACCGCTCAACCCGTCTCACTGCTCAACCTCTCACCGCTCAACCCGTCTCACTGCTCAACCTCTCACTGCTCAACCTCTCACCACTCAACCGTCTCACTGCTCAACCTCTCACCGCTCAACCCGTCTCACCGCTCAACCTCTCACTGCTCAACCTCTCACCGCTCAACCCGTCTCACTGCTCAACCTCTCACCGCTCAACCCGTCTCACTGCTCAACCTCTCACCGCTCAACGTCTCACCGCTCAACCTCTCACCGCTCAACCTCTCACCGCTCAACCCGTCTCACTGCTCAACCTCTCACCGCTCAACCTCTCACCGCTCAACCCGTCTCACTGCTCAACCTCTCACCGCTCAACCCTCACCGTCTCACCGCTTAACCCGTCTCACCGCTCAACCTCTCACCGCTCAACCCGTCTCACCGCTCAACCTCTCACCGCTCAACCCGTCTCACCGCTCAACCACTCACCGCTTAATCCGTCTCACCGCTCAACCTCTCACTGCTCAACCCGTCTCACTGCTCAACCTCTCACCGCTCAACCTCTCACCGCTCAACCCGTCTCACCGCTCAACCTCTCACCGCTCAACCTCTCACCGCTCAACCCGTCTCACCGCTCAACCTCTCACTCACCGCTCAACCTCTCACCGTCTCACCGCTCAACCTCTCACCGCTCAACCCTCACCCGTCAACCCGTCTCACCGCTCAACCTCTCACCGCTCAACCACTCACCGCTTAATCCGTCTCACCGCTCAACCTCTCACTGCTCAACCCGTCTCAACGCTCAACCTCTCACCGCTCAACCCGTCTCACCACTCAACCCGTCTCACTGCTCCACCTCTCACTGCTCGACCCGTCTCACATTTCAAACAAAATAGTCCCAAGCAAGAAAATTCATAAACAGGCTCGTTGGCTGCAACACACCAGTCCATTAGTCCATAGGAAAGGCAAAAGAAAAGAAAAATAATGATAGTACTTATCAGTCTGTCGTCTCAGTCCTTTTATGCTTTAAGGTGGACAGCAAACCGAAAATCCAGATGAGAAAGAAGAAAAACAAATGTCCCCCAAAATAAGTAAAAATATAATCCACTGGTCCCAGGCCCCACAAAAACAGGTTATCCTCCAGCGGAAAAAAGGTCCTCAGAGCATAGTCCGAATCTGTATATCCCAGACAAGAGCATGCACTTGAAAAACAGCTTTTTATAAGAGCTCATTTTGGACCATTACTCTGAAGTCAAGGTAACAACGCATGCCACGTCACCAAACATACCCCTCTTTCCAAAATGGCCGGCCCATCATAATAAGAGTCCTTAGCAGCCAACAAAAATCCCCATAATTCCCACTCAAACAAAATGCATGTGAGAATTTTCAAAATCAACATCTCTTGCACATGAAAAAATAAACAAACATTTAGGCATGGTAGTCATTCATATATAATGACCTTTTTACATATTTACCCCTAGTGAGGCTTCCCTGATGAGAACGATCATACAGGCTTTACTGTGGCAGTGTCACAGAGTGATGTCACGCACACTGCGTCCATGTTTTTATACAGTCTATGATCTCACTGCACACAAACCTGCTGTCTGTCACAATGCTGCTGCAGAAACATCCTCAAATTCACCTGACAGCAAACATCTCACGCTCATACCGAGTTCATGGATGTGATTATATTCAATATGGATCATATCATATTTTATCTTCTGCCAGGTGTCTCTTGAGCAGAAACAGTCAGCAGATGAATCTGGTTTAAAGATGTTTTACTATTTACCAGTTTTACTGGTAGAAAGGTTTTTTTTGTCCAGTGCAAACATGATATAATCACACACACACACACACATATATCTATTATAGAGATTTCTACTGCTTTTACACTGAACTAATATTGTATTCTCTACTCACAGCCCTTTCAGCATTTCTACAGCTTATTATAATATAGTATAAAGCTAAATTGTTGAGCTGACGATATTTCCTCTAAACTCTCACACAAGCCTTTTAGCACTTGTACATTTTCATTATTTATTATGTTTGTGAATCTGTTTCCTCATCGAGACCGTCTGCTGATGAAGAATTCAGCTTTTATGTCATAATGAGGACATTTAGTTACACACTGAGGGTAAAACCTCAGACACACACACACACACACACACACACACACACACTCTCACACACACACACAGTCCCATCAATGAAGGAATCAATAGTTGTGATTCTACAGCGGATCTATTCAAGGACAGATCATTAGATGAAAGACTTTCATTATTCTGATACTTAACACACATGGCTTCCATCAGCATGTTTAACCCTTTAAATAGTACAGCAAAAACTGCTAAAGTATGACAACTAACACACGAACCAGACAGTGATATGAACGCTAGCGATCGGCCAATGAAATGTGTGTGTTTGTGTGTGAGAGAGAGAGAGTGTGTGTGCATGTTTATGTGGTTTATGAGGACACAAATTTGTATAATGACAAGGGTATGACAGGTATTACAAGGAGAAGGTGATTTATGAGGACATTTTCAGTGTCCCCATAATTTAAAACGCTTATAAATCATACAGTGTGAGTTTTTTTGAGGGAAAATCGAAATGCACCGTCTCCTGTGAGGGCTAAGTTTAGGTGTAGGGCAATAGCACATACAGCTTGTACAGTATAAAAACCATTACGCCTATGGAAAGTCCCCGTAAACCATAAAAACCAACATGTGTGTGTGTGTGTGTGTGTGTGTGTGAGAGTTTGTGTAAGAGAGCGAGTGTGTGTGAGATAGAGAGAGAGCTTGTGTGTGTGTGAGAGAGAGACTGTGTGAGTGTGTGTGTGTTGTGGCGCAGCTCTCGGTGGTTCGACCGACAGACCTGCTGTTATTGATGACACAGATAAGATCATTGTCTCTAGGGAGCAATAAGCAATAAAGTTATTTCTAATTGAAATTTCACAGAGGAACACGACACTCCCTGCGGGCTCCTTCACACACACACACACACACACACACACACACACACACACACACACACACACACACACACACACACACACACACACACACACACACACACACACACACACACACGAGGAGATCCTGATCGATCGCTGGAGTCGCATCACACGAGATGTACAATCACGCCTCTGTGTCCGTCTCGTCCTGCGCATACAGATCGGCGCTGACCGGCTCAGCTCTTCAGTCCTGCAGCGCGCGGTCATTAGCGAGTCCAGACGCCGCTCCAGCTCACATCAAACGCTCACAATACTCCAGACGCTCCGACACACGCCACCGTCCTCAACACAACACCACTGATCTCGGGTCAGAGGTCAGCTGGCTTCGTTAAAGGTCGTTTACTGGATCAATACTGAGAATAAGACACAGATTTACATACAAACACCAAACACAACTAACGAGGCTTTATTTGCCACTGATTTAAACGTCTTTCACTCCATGAATGATCGACGATAAACACACGGACACAGAAGAACGGCTTCGCTGGATTCACTTTCAAAGCAATTACCATCAGTTTCCCAAGACGCTTAAACAAAAATGACATTGCAAATAAATAATAAACAAACTTAACAGTCACCGTCGCACCTGTGGGACACGTGTCGCTCTTTTTTCCCCTATCAAATATTTTAGTACTCATCATAAACTATTAGAAACCTCAAAATGAAAATTTTACTTTTGAGATCTGTTGGCAGGCTCCTCCCCCTTAGTGGGCGGAGTCAAGTTTCATATTAAACAATGTATTACGGTCTTGTCCTAAAGCGGCGTCTGCCAGCGGTCAAGCGAGAGCAAACCAACTGAAAAGCGCTGATATAGCATGAGCCGTGATGGTCACCGGCGGGTGTAAACTAAACCCTGACAGAAAAACACCTTCAGCTCGTCTCTCAGTGTTTCCACACAGCTGCTTCAGTGATGTACGTCTTCAATAAGACAAGCCTGTGGTTATAATGCAGATGCTGCAGTTTCTCATGTGGCGTTGAATGCATTAATTAACTGTGGAGTCATGATGAATTTATTCCTGCTGCGTATTCCCACAACCGCCTGAACAATCCTGACGGGGTTAAATCACACTTATAAGCACATCAATCACACACACACTCAGCTATCAGCATTTATAGTGCATCAGTCAAACATCACAAACGCCACTGTAAAGAGTTGAAATGATTGGGAACTTACACTATGACTGTTTCATACGAACCCTTAAAGAGCTTTTTACAAGATGTGATATCAGCCCTGGGTGTCAAAATAACAAAGTGGGCGTGGCCTATACGTCTCTCTGCACAGC
>CM049865.1:55933413-55948413 GCA_027474115.1 Schizopygopsis malacanthus
ACTCGCATGTTAAGTAATGTAAAAAAATATATAGCCTATAAATAAATAACAGTACCACCTCTCTACGTATTCTGTGTTTAGGAGGAGAAATACGGTTCTCATCGCGTGTAATACAGACTGAACGGCGGCTCAAAGCCGCTGTATGAGTATATAATACGCAAACTACAGCTCTCGCTGGATAAAAGAAGCCAGTGTCACACTAGTACACACAAGTTTTGATGGAGACTATTGTAATCAAGGTAAAGCTGATTACAGTGACATACATGATCGTGCATTAGGTGCGCGTTATGTCCGTTATAAATGATGCGCAAACGAACCGTGTATGTGTGCTCTCGATAACATCATATTTCTGCTTGAATACAGCTCAGTATATTCACATAGTTGTTTTATAACGGATGCTCGCGTGTGTTGGAGAAGTTTGTGAGGATCAGTGGTGTGTATACGGGCACCAGACAGCTTGTTCTTACAGAGGAACTATTTACTGATGGCGTCGTGAATAGTGAATAATATTAAACAAATATTTTATTTATTATTATTAAATTAATGCAACAAAGATACATCCCAACAAGCCTTTTTAATTATTTATTTTATTTAATATGTATGTCAGACTCAGAAGTCAACTCTTCTTGTCTGTGTCACCTCACTCTTCTTGTCTGTTTCACCTCACTCTTCTTGTCTGTGTCACCTCACTCTTCTTGTCTGTGTCACCTCACTCTTCTTGTCTGTGTCACCTCACTCTTCTTGTCTGTTTCACCTCACTCTTCTTGTCTGTGTCACCTCACTCTTCTTGTCTGTGTCACCTCACTCTTCTTGTCGGTGTCACCTCACTCTTCTTGTCGGTGTCACCTCACTCTTCTTGTCTGTGTCACCTCACTCTTCTTGTGTCTGTCACCTCACTCTTCTTGTCTGTGTCACCTCACTCTTCTTGTCTTGTCTGTCACCTCACTCTTCTTGTCTGTGTCACCTCACTCTTCTTGTCTGTGTCACCTCACTCTTCTTGTCTTGTCTGTCGCCTCATCTTCTTGTCGGTGTCACCTCACTCTTCTTGTCTGTGTCACCTCACTCTTCTTGTCTTGTCTGTCACCTCATCTTCTTGTCGGTGTCACCTCACTCTTCTTGTCTGTGTCACCTCACTCTTCTTGTCTGTGTCACCTCACTCTTCTTGTCTTGTCTGTCACCTCATCTTCTTGTCGGTGTCACCTCACTCTTCTTGTCTGTGTCACCTCACTCTTCTTGTCTGTGTCACCTCACTCTTCTTGTCTGTGTCACCTCACTCTTCTTGTCTTGTCTGTGTCACCTCATCTTCTTGTCGGTGTCACCTCACTGCACCTCACTCTTCTTGTCTGTGTCGCCTCACTCTTCTTGTCTGTGTCACCTCACTCTTCTTGTCTGTGTCACCTCACTCTTCTTGTCTGTGTCACCTCACTCTTCTTGTCTGTGTCACCTCACTCTTCTTGTCTGTGTCACCTCACTCTTCTTGTCTGTGTCACCTCACTCTTCTTGTCTTGTCTGTCACCTCACTCTTCTTGTCTGTGTCACCTCACTCTTCTTGTCTGTGTCACCTCACTCTTCTTGTCTGTGTCACCTCACTCTTCTTGTCTGTCACCTCACTCTTCTTGTCTGTGTCACCTCACTCTTCTTGTCTGTGTCACCTCACTCTTCTTGTCTGTGTCACCTCACTCTTCTTGTCTGTGTCACCTCACTCTTGTCTTGTCTGTCTGTGTCACCTCACTCTTCTTGTCTGTGTCACCTCACTCTTCTTGTCTGTGTCACCTCACTCTTCTTGTCTGTGTCACCTCACTCTTCTTGTCTGTGTCACCTCACTCTTCTTGTCTGTGTCACCTCACTCTTCTTGTCTGTGTCACCTCACTCTTCTTGTCTTGTCTGTGTCACCTCACTCTTCTTGTCTGTGTCACCTCACTCTTCTTGTCTGTGTCACCTCACTCTTCTTCATCTCTCTTTACATGATAAATTAAATCTGATCTGTGATGTAGAGGTCTGCACGGGACTATTTTAGGTTTTATTCCGCACTCACTCGCTCCCGCGATATATTCACTGTTTCTTCACATTTCTGATGAAAGACCAACAAATAAAAGTTTAGTCTGCACAAAAATGTATTTATTTTATTCGTCTTGTCAAGAGTCTTGAATTTATTGACAGAAAAATTTAAATAACATTTTCCTGCCAACACGGAATAAAGTGTCACAGAGAGAGAAAAAGTTATTTAAAAATTGTGATCCTTATTTTTATTGTTTTGTCAGGATATAATTAGTTTAGGCTAACATTCAGCCTACAACACAAAATGAAAAAAATGTAGGTTTAGCCTAATATATATTTTATAAGTCTTGTCAAAATACTAAATTCATTTAACATCTTGCTGTTAACACAGTGAAAAGCGCAGCAGAGAAAAATAAATAAATTCGACAGTCTGTCATTTAAAATGATAGAATAAGCATAATACAAAAAAAAGAAAAAAGGAAAGACGAGTTGAACGTGCTTCAAGGACATCGCATTCCCTCTTTGCTCCATCCTTATTCTGCTCTGTCACTCATCACAACCTGCCTGTTCTGTCTGAGAGCCGAATATTATATCTGCTAGTCTGCTCTGAGCATCGTTGCACATGCTGTGCACAGACAATAAAACGAAGCACTGGAACATACATGTCATGCAGCGCGTGCATAACGGTCCGAGTGCAGGCTGTACCGGAGCTCGATAAGAATAATGCACAGATATGCTGTTCTGAAAGGACGTCGGGAATGGGATAAAGTTAGACCGCCTGCTCCCGTTCAAATTGCACCAGAGTTACCGACCAATACCGCGTTGTATTCGGGAAATTAATCCCGCGGCACAAGAAATCTGGTCGGGACAGCCGCGGCAATGCAGACCTTGACTGCTGGCAAGCCTAGCCTACACTAGTGTACACTACTGCATACTAACATTGTGGCACAATCTGAAACACTGTCAGGTGTGAAATAAGTGTTTGCATTCACATACTGAGCTAGAGAGCATCCGTCATCTTCGTCACGAATCAAAATAAACAGACTTCATCTCACTTCTGGAATCAGAAGTCACACTGAGAAGCCAGCTGCAGCCGAATGTGACATATAAACAGTATTAATATTTGGAGCGTTTTCTGTCCCTGAGGAACTATGGGTGAAAAATATCGGACAGATGGCATCAGTGACGTGTTTCTGAGCAGAGACACACAGATGAACGTCTAAGCACTTCATCTGTGTGTGTGTGTGTGCATGTGTGTGTGTGTATGTGTGTGAGAGAGAGAGAGAGTGTGTGTGTGTGTGTGTGTGTGTGAGAGAGAGAGTGTGTGTGTGTGTGTGTGTGTGTGTGTGTGAGAGAGAGAGAGAGAGTGTGTGTGTGTGTGTGTGTATGTGTGAGAGAGAGTGTGTGTGTGTGTGTGTGTGTGTGTGTGTGTGTGTGTGTGTGTGTGTGTGTGTGTGTGTGTGTGAGAGAGAGAGAGAGAGAGAGAGAGAGCTTCAGTTTCTAAGCACTTCAGTGAGGGTTTGCTGGAAACCTGTGCTCAGTCGGACGATCACGATGAAGACTGAAGACAGCATCACACAACCGCATACATACAGTTATTTACATGTTATAGAGTAATGCTGTAATGAGTCAAACCTCATGGCTGATATCACTTATAGTTCATTCGTTACTAGCACACCGCATTTAATTCAGAATAACATACTAGTATACTAGCATTCCTGCTGATGAAAGGTACTTAAACTGTGGGAGTAGTATGTGTCGTGTACTAGCATGAGATGTGTTGTGTAGTAAAGAGTTATAGTATGAGATGTGTTGTGTAGTATAGTTTTGTAGTAACACACTACGGTATCTGACACACAAACACTCTGATCCACAGCACATCTCATGAAATAATAATTCTGATCACTCAAGCATTAAGCTGCTCTTCTTCTCGTGTGCTTCTGGAGAGAAAATACTCTTAAAGGTGCACTAAGTGATTTTAGAAAACGAATCCCAAAACACACTTGTAGCCTCAGCAGTAAGGGGATGTCTTGCAATGAAAAAAATCTAAACACACACACACACACACACACACACACACACACACACACACACACACACACACACACATGTTGGTTTTTATGGTTTACGGGGACTCTCCATAGGCGTAATGGTTTTTATACTGTACAAACTGTATGTGCTATTGCCCTACACCTACCCTACACCTAAACTTAGCCCTCACAGGAGACGGTGCACACACACTCTCTCCACACACACACACACACACACTCTTTCACACTGCTCAGTGAGAGTCTAACCCTCCAGGACAGACGGAGCGGCTCAAGCGTGACACTGATCACTGTAATGAAACCATGCTGAACACACTGCGGCCTGCACATGTGTGTGTGTGTGTGTGTGTGTGTGTTTAGTAGCTGTATCGTTCCACACAGAGTTTAATCTGACAAAACCTCACGACGGGGATGTGCTCAACTGGAAAAATTATCATTATTAAAGTAAAGGAATGCTTCGGGTGTCCGTGGTCAATTTCATTTATATAACACAACTTATTATTAAACCAAAAACTATATAAAATTTAAAATAACTTCAAATTAAAGCTAAACAATTTTACAACTACAAAATAAAATACAATAATAAAACTCAAAATAACTTTTAAAATACAGCTAAAATTACTTTCAAATACAACTATAAAGCTACAAAATACAGCCTCATTCTTAAACAGACCTGTAGAATATAAAGAGGTAAAACAGCGTGTATCAAGCAGCAGGTGTTCGTGAACGCAGTCAGTGATCTGAGACTCGTATTATGTTAAGTGTGTTCGTGAACGCAGTCAGTAATCTGAGACTCGTATCGTGTTAAGTGTGTTTGTGAACGCAGTCAGTAATCTGAGACTCGTATCGTGTTAAGTGTGTTTGTGAACGCAGTCAGTAATCTGAGACTCGTATCATGTTAAGTGTGTTCGTGAACGCAGTCAAGTAATCTGAGACTCGTATTATGTTAAGTGTGTTTGTGAACGCAGTCAGTAATCTGAGACTCGTATCGTGTTAAGTGTGTTCGTGAACGCAGTCAGTGATCTGAGACTCGTATCGTGTTAAGTGTGTTCGTGAACGCAGTCAGTGATCTGAGACTCGTATCATGTTAAGTGTGTTCGTGAACGCAGTCAGTGATCTGAGACTCGTATCATGTTAAGTGTGTTCGTGAACGCAGTCAGTGATCTGAGACTCGTATCATGTTAAGTGTGTTCGTGAACGCAGTCAGTGATCTGAGACTCGTATCGTGTTAAGTGTGTTCGTGAACGCAGTCAGTGATCTGAGACTCGTATCGTGTTAAGTGTGTTCGTGAACGCAGTCAGTGATCTGAGACTCGTATCGTGTTAAGTGTGTTCGTGAACGCAGTCAGTGATCTGAGACTCGTATCGTGTTAAGTGTGTTCGTGAACGCAGTCAGTGATCTGAGACTCGTATCGTGTTAAGTGTGTTCGTGAACGCAGTCAGTGATCTGAGACTCGTATCGTGTTAAGTGTGTTCGTGAACGCAGTCAGTGATCTGAGACTCGTATCGTGTTAAGTGTGTTCGTGAACGCAGTCAGTGATCTGAGACTCGTATCGTGTTAAGTGTGTTCGTGAACGCAGTCAGTGATCTGAGACTCGTATCGTGTTAAGTGTGTTCGTGAACGCAGTCAGTGATCTGAGACTCGTATCATGTTAAGTGTGTTCGTGAACGCAGTCAGTGATCTGAGACTCGTATCATGTTAAGTGTGTTCGTGAACGCAGTCAGTGATCTGAGACTCATATCATGTTAAGTGTGTTTGTGAACGCAGTCAGTGATCTGAGACTCGCATCGTGTTAAGTGTGTTCGTGAACGCAGTCAGTGATCTGAGACTCGTATCGTGTTAAGTGTGTTCGTGAACGCAGTCAGTGATCTGAGACTCGTATCATGTTAAGTGTGTTTGTGAACGCAGTCAGTAATCTGAGACTCGTATCATGTTAAGTGTGTTCGTGAACGCAGTCAGTGATCTGAGACTCGTATCGTGTTAAGTGTGTTCGTGAACGCAGTCAGTGATCTGAGACTCGTATCGTGTTAAGTGTGTTCGTGAACACAGTCAGTGATCTGAGACTCGCATCGTGTTAAGTGTGTTCGTGAACGCAGTCAGTAATCTGAGACTCGTATCGTGTTAAGTGTGTTCGTGAACGCAGTCAGTAATCTGAGACTCGTATCGTGTTAAGTGTGTTCGTGAACGCAGTCAGTAATCTGAGACTCGTATCGTGTTAAGTGTGTTCGTGAACGCAGTCAGTAATCTGAGACTAGTATCGTGTTAAGTGTGTTCGTGAACGCAGTCAGTGATCTGGAACTCGTATCATGTTAAGTGTGTTCGTGTGTAACAGGCCTAGGCCTTATACATTTTTTTGTAATACTACTACGCACCACCAGGGGCGCTAGGGTGCTCTAGTGACTTGTATTTACCCAGGTGGGTGGTAGAGAGAGAGAGAATTGGTTGGAAGAGGCAGCATGGCCTACCGGCTGTGTTACCACTAACTACTCGTAGTCCTGATTGCAGAGGTGGAAAGAGTACAAAAATATTGTACTCAAGTAAAAGTACCATTACATTACTGAAATTTTACTTAAGTACAAGTAAAAGTACCAGTCTAAAAATCTACTCAAGTAAAAGTAAAAAGTAGCTCATTTAAAATTTACTCTGAGTAAAAAGTACTTAGTTACATTTTAACAATGGGAGGGAGGAAAAAATGGGATAGACCAAAGGTGTTAAACTCAGTACCTGGAGGGCCACAGCCCTACACAGTGTAGATATTACTCTAATTAAACACATCTGATACAGCTAAACTAATCATTTAGGCTTATTTGAAAACTACATGGTAAGTGTGTTGGAGCAGGGTTGGAACTAAACTCTTTAGGGCTGTGGCTCTCCAGGAACTGAGTTTGACACACCTGGGATATAGGCCTATAAATCTCAAACTAGGTGTTTTTAATTAAATGAATCGGTTAATTAGAATAATAAGACATTTGGGCTGTTACCAGGCAAATTAAATCAGTATCAACAAAATGCATCTTTGCAATGCAGAGGAAACGCAGAAGCTTCATCTGAAGTGGCGTAGATGTATTACACACTGACATGAATGCATTTAGCCTGCAGCTACAAATGCAGAAATAATGTTTTGATAAATAAGACATAAAATGTGACCCTGAACCAGAAAACCAATTTCCTAAATTGCGATTTATACATCATCTGAAAGCTGAATAAATCATATTTCCATTGATGTATTGTTTGTTATGATCGGACAATATTTTAAAATCTGGAATCTGAGGGTGCAAAAAATCCAAATATTGAGAAAATCTCCTTTAAAGTTGTTCAAATTAAGCTCTTAGTTTTGATATATTTACAGTAGGAAATTTACTAAATACATTAATGGAACATGATCTTTACTTAATATGCTAATGATTTTTGGCATAAAAGAAAAATGTATAATTTTAACCCATACAATGTATTGTTGGCTATTGCTACAAATATACCCCAGTGACTTAAGACTGGTTTTGTGCTCCATGCCAGGGTCTCAAATGTTAAATAGTCATTTGAAATTAAAAATAAATAAATCAAAAGATACTTTAAATGTTAAATTAGAACCACCAGTAGGTGTCAGTAAGTCACTCATAAGTGAGTCATTGCGATTGAACAGAATCATTTAAACGGTTAATTCAAGGAATGAAACACGTCATTGCTCAGAGTCAGAGACGCAAAACTGTGTTTGGAAATATTTTTGTTGTCGAAATAGAGCAAAAACAGGCAATGTGTCTAAAACGTAAGTCTCTTAATTAACTTCTTGTTTTTTTAACTGTGTAAAAAGAAAAACTACAGGCCTATGTAATCATGGTGATTTTTTGAGAAAAACGGCATTCTTCATGTGATGTCGACTTACTATATTAAATTATATAAATATATACATTTTCTGCTTCTATATCTTCAATTTTGTGATCATTCTAAACTCATTTTAACACTGAATCACGCAGTGAAAGAAAGCACTCCATATGCACGCGGATTAGTCTAACATAACGTTACTAGATTTCACGGCACACTGTTTAGAGTGATTTGTTTGGTTTTTGGCAAAATACTGATAATGTCAAATCGCACATCGTTAAAACAACAATTACTATATTTTCGCAGACGATATTGCACACCCTGCACCACTGTCTTTTTGGCTCATTTGTGCAAAACCTTTTGTTAAACTGTTCAAGCTTAATTTTAACCACCAATGCAACGATGCAAGTATTTACCTTATCTCCACATGCTTGCGAAGGGCGATGTCGAGATGTTATACGCTGCTAGTTCGGTCTCCCGAGGCAAACACAGCTTACACTGCATAATAGAGCATGAATATGGCCAGGGGTTCACTTAATTTCCTTCGAGTTCAACTTCAGCAGAGTACGACGGGGTTTGGTTTTCAGCTGGGTCTGCACCATTAACGCCTGTCGTGTCCGTCTGCATCTTTCTTGTTATTTTTAGCGCCAGTTTCTTCTTCTGCCCATTATTTGCTGCAGTTGTTTCCACGGAGCGATTTTTTTTTACTCAGTAACGAATGAGTTTTAAAATGTAGCGAAGTACAATACTTCCCACAAAATATACTTAAGTAAAAGTAAAATTACAGATTAAAAATATTACTTAAAAAAGTACAAGTACACAAAAAAGCTACTCAATTACAGTAACGCGAGTAAATGTAATTCGTTACTTTCCACCTCTGCCTGATTGGGAAACCTTGGTTTTAAGCTCAATCAAAGTAAGGAGTATGATATTTTCTTTTGTTTATACTATGTATTTGCTGGTTTGGTTTTTGTATGGGTTTGCACATGCTTTTTCTGTATTGTTTCAGATTTGCTTGTTAATCAGATGCATTGCTAATGTTAAGTTTAAATCTTCTATTTTAGAAGGACTCTTTATTGCCCCTAGCAAACAAACTTTTCATTCATCGTTGGGAAATCAAAAGGAGGTTGACTATCTATGAACTATTTCCTGACTTTAACTTGTGGATTACTTGGATCTCATGCACAAGGATTATAAGGATGTAACCTTTCTCGTTGGATTACATGGATGTTGGAGCTGTTGGTCAGCTAGAATTGCTCAGTTTAAGATTACCATCTTCATCTTTATTGAACTGTCTTCCTCATCATCGATGGATGTCAGTTAAGGCTTTCATATACATTTAAACTCATGTACTCAACTAATACTATTGTTACTGTCGGTCATATCAGGCAGCTCAAGGTCTGAGGGAAGGTACAGCGAACCTGTTTGCATCTGTATACTTTATTTTCTTTCTTATATGCTTATTGTTTTTATTTCTTTCTCAAGCATTCACTGTTGGTGTATAATATACACTTTTGTATAAAGTATCAAATATAAAGTATCAAAGATCATTTTGGCATCTTACTGTGTCATTTGATATATACCTGATTAATTTATGTCTATGCAGAGTTAAGTTGACGGATCCCTCCCTAAATCAGATTTATAGCAGTCTTTTACTCAAAGTGGTTACGGCAGTTATACGTGAACGCAGTCAGTGATCTGAGACTCGTATCATGTTAAGTGTGTTTGTGTTCATGGATCCGTTTGAGGTCAGTGAACAGTGTTTCTCTCTCCACGCAGCTCATCTGCAGATGTAACGGAGCGAGGACGCGTCACACCGCTCTGACCTGATTATTGACTACTATTGATAACGAACACAAGTCGTTCCACGGGAGAGAAAACGAGCCTGTCGCCATAGCGACGATTCTGCTCAGTTCTGAATCCAAACGAGCGTCAGAATGAGTTTGTGTTCACGCTCGTTTATCCAGAGACACAATCGCTCTGAAGAGCTGCAGATCTGACGCATTATTCCCCGTTTATCTGAAGCTCGGCTCCTGTGTGCTGCTGCTGCCGCAGGCTGCGGATTATACGTGTGTGTGTGTGTGTGTGTGTGTGTGTGTGTGTGTGTGTGTGTGAATCTAGGCCAGCGGTAATGAGTTTTCCGGCCAGTGTGTCCACATGGCCTCTGGTGTCGTTCTGGTTAAAGTTTGATCTGTGTGACCAGAGACAAACATTCACACACACACACACACACACACACACAGACACTGACAGACACACACACAAACAGACACACACACACACAAACAGACACACGCGCACATACACACAGGGACGCACGCGCACACACACACACACAGACAGACACACACACTCACAGACAGACACACACACACACACACACTCTATCTCATGGAGCTGTGTAATAATAACAGACGGTGTGGAGGAGCGGTTAACTCGTTCCTCCCTGGCGGAGCGTCTGCTCTGTGTTATTGTTTCGTTCAGATAATGAAGATCAGCATTTCTGCTAAAACACGACTGAATACCAAACCAGGAAAAATGAGGCGTAAGCAAGAAGTCACAGCATCTGTGAAACACCGACCGGTTAAAGGCCGTGTACGGCACAATTATTCACCTGGTTAACCAGTCAAGCCGATCAGAAAGTGATCTAAAGCCCCGAGGATCTGCTGGAAACATCCGTTCACACAGAAGAGACGAGTTTATCCCGGTCCTCATCAGAACCGCAGCTGCGTCTCCATAACACACACACAGACAGACACACTCACACAGACAGACACACTCTCACACACACACACACACACACACACACACACACACACACACACACACACACACACACACACACACACAGACAGACACACACACAGACAGACAGAGCTGCAGCGGATGCAAGACTCAGACACACATCAGATTGTGTACGAGAGTGGTCAGCTAACAGGGTTCATGTCTTTCGGTGCTGGAGGAGCTGTTAAGATGTCCGTCCGAGGCCGCGGTACTGAACATTCAGTGTATCTGTCTCTACGCTGGATTCTCATCGAAGCCCATTCACTGACGAACACAAGCTGTCGTGATGGGGACTTAACCAGTGCTGGGTAACACTTACTCTTAAGTCATGCATTACTCAGTTACTGCTTATGGAATACAATGCACTAATTTAGTTTTGTGTTACTTTGTGTCTCCTGGGCTGAGCTACAAACCCTAAAGTTGTATTTTTGGTGTGTGCCACGCACGCCGCACGGAGGTCTGAGTGATACGAGTGCGCTTGAAATATCAAGTGGAGGCGGGTCCGGATTGAATTCCCTCCCGGTCCGGATCCGGACTTTGAGAAGCCCTGTTCAAGTAAATAATAGTAATATATCTATCTCTGGCAGTTAAACCAGACTTTTATTTTGATGGGTTGCCGTGAATAGTTCTGTTCACACACACACACACACACACACACACACACACACACACACACACACTCTTCCACACTCTCACGCACACACACAAACACACTTACACGTGCGCACGCACGCACACACACACACACACTCTCTTACACACTCCAAGCCTATTCTTCATTAACCATTCACGGATTATACAGCTGTTTATTCATAAAGCATACCGAATATGTATTTGGTTTCTGTCCGTTGCCAATATATATCAATATGAAGAGTTTATCTGTGTAGTTATGTTTCCAAAATAAAGATTTTTTTTATGTTCTCATGTTAGTTAGCTGTATTTTTTAGTTATTTGTACTTAATTAAAATAACCCAAGTGCAGTTAAATTGAGATTAATAGGAAGGCACAGTGAAAAACCTGTTTTTGCAAATAAACTCTTATTATTTTAATTTGTATACACTGTAAAAAACTTTAAGGCAGGAACTAAACGTATTTTTATTAGTGGTGGGCATAGATTATTTTTTTTAATCTAGATTAATCTCACTGTAATCTTGGAATTAATCTAGATTAAAATGGCTCATTTGAATTCTGCCGAAGGCATTCAGAATATGTGTGCTACCCAAATAATGACTAAAAGTAAGTCTTTGAGAACGGGTTTCTCAAGCCAGGTGGCGCATTAGACCAGGGGCTCATCTCCTGTTTCCACAATGCATCACAAACTTTAATCTCTTCCCGTCCCAATCCCACGAAAAAACTGGAGGAAAATCCCGTTCCACTCCCGGAAGAATGACTCCCATTCCCTCCCACTCCCGTGTTGGGTTCTTTTTTTTTTTTTTTTGCCGATAACTGTCAGTTACAGTAAAAATATAGTACAGATCACAGCGTGCCCACCTTATTAGTTGAATAAAAACCCAAAATGTTGTTTTTTGTTATTATATTGAACTGAAAGCCATCTTATGCACAGTGTTGCACAGATTAAATTTCATGTAAATCATCCATGCTAACACACACGTCTTCTATTTTTATTTTTTAGACATTTCACTCTCTATAGATATATTTTTCAAAGACGGAGTTTCGAAGTTTCTCGCTCAAGTTCACATGAGACCTAAAGCGCATCCTGTTTGCTTAAAAGCGCAACGTTTCGTTGTTATTCTGAGTGCACACAAATAAACGTAGAGTCTTTACAGATTCGAAAGATGTATTAGGCTACTTTTATCTGTATGACCAAGAATGACGGAGATGTAAGAGCAAGTGAGCGCACCGGAGCCTGTCCTGCAGCAAACGCGCTTCCACACAAACACTTCAATAGCGCACATTTCTCTAGGTTAACATCATATTGAGCGGCCATGTAAAGTTGCTACTACATACATCTTTCAGATGAAAAGCCATATTTGAGGTTGATGAATGATAGGTGAGTGTTTGGATGTCCTGCCCGATTGTATTACCACATAGACCAGCCGTTAACAATCTGTCCATCACGGACTGCGAGCCTCTAGTTCGAAGACTCGTTCTCGCCCCCTACAGTGCAATTCGGCTAGGTATACATCCGCGCTAAAATATCAGGGTGAAAGTCATCATAGCTTGCGTAGTATAGACCCAGCTCCCAACACAACTTTGAGAATAGATTAACGGCGATATTTTTTTTATCGCCGATAAGAGTCTCACGTTAACGCAGCACGTTAACGCCGATAACGGCCCACCACTAATTTTTATATAACTTTAGCATAGACGCTGTGTAATATTGCAGCAGAATATAATTTGTTTTGTATTATTGATGCACTATTGTCCCGTTTAACGCTGCTTAGACTCCATCTCTATCGTATAAAGCGCTACCTAATAAAGTGAGATGATCTGAAAGTAGGTGCTTGTGATACAAAACAATCATCTTAATGTATTAATGTAACAGAATTGTGCCATAAGTTAAATATATTAAGCTTCTAAAATATATAAATCTATTGTAGAAACGTAATTTCCTGTAAAGCTGCTTTGCGATTGTATCGTAAAAATAGAAATTGATATTTAGACAAAACTAGAAAAATATACAGATCTTAATTCTGTTCAGAAGTGTTCACGCCCGGATCTTAATGCATGGTTTGTGCTTCTGGAGCATCAGAGAGCGTATTAATCTTCTGTAATAACTGCGTATGAGTCTCTCAGTCGTCCTCGGTGTGAAAATATGCATCTCAATATCATACAGGTATCGCTGGAAAGAGTTCAAATACAAAAAAACGCTGTAAAACCACAGTATTAGTGTGATCTGAAGATTCACAGACAGTTGAACTGTTCAGAGACTCATGAATAACTATCACTGAACTAATAAACACAGCTGTGCATCATTCAGACAACACAGTGTTACGAACACAAGGGGGTGAACACTTCTGAACCGGGTCATTCTTATAAATACTATTATTTGTAAACATATTTTATGTGAGATATCTTATTCAGGTCAGTACTAAATACACAATAGCATGCATTTTGTATGATCTCTCTTATATGTCAAATAATCAACATTTTAGGGATTCTGCAAGGGGTGTGTAAACTTTTGACTTCAACTGTAGTTACAGTATTACTTTAAGTTTTATCTATTAACCTGTGACACAGACAGAAGCCAAATCAATAACCCATAAGATAATCAATCAAACTAAACGAACAGAACAAACATAATCAACAAGTCTTAATGATGATGATCTGAAGCCTCAGGACTGATTTAATAAAGAAAGTGAACAAGTTATTAAAGCAGTGCCCTGATGCCCTAGCATCCGCATAGAGCCTAGCAACCATCGCTTAGATTATCTGCAGAAACGCCAGGATAGAGTTATTATAAGATCTGATAAAGCATCTCTGTAATATCAGCCGACGTGTGTTTCTGAACACGTACTGATGGGTCGTATCAACCTTCATACTCGGAGATATTATCCACACAGCCCCGCCCACCAGCTGTCAATCACACATCCGGCCAATAGAGAAGCCCCGCCCACCAGCTGTCAATCACACATCCGGCCAATAGAGAAGCCCCGCCCACCAGCTGTCAATCACACATCCGGCCAATAGAGAAGCCCCGCCCACCAGCTGTCAATCACACATCCGGCCAATAGAGAAGCCCCGCCCACCAGCTGTCAATCACACACCCGGCCAATAGAGAAGCTCCGCCCACCAGCTGTCAATTACACATCCGGCCAATAGAGAAGCCCCGCCCACCAGCTGTCAATCACACATCCGGCCAATAGAGAAGCTCGGACGCGGAAACAGGTTCTTTCGTTTCGGCGGACGGATTTGACCCAGAGCGAGTGAATTAAACCCAGATTACAGATAATCTCAACCCAGATAAAGCAGAAGAGGACACATACTCACACACACACTCTCTCTTACACACACACACACACTCTTTCTCTCTTACACCCACACACACACACACGCTCTCTCACACACGCTCTCTCTTTCTTACACACACACACACACACACACGCTCTCTCTCTCACACTCTTTCTCTCTTACACACACACACACACGCTCTCTCACACACGCTCTCTCTTTCTTACACACACACACACACACACTCTCACACACACACTCTCTCTCTCTCTCTCACACACACACACACACACACACACTCTCTCTCTCTCACACACACACACACAAACACACTCTCTCTCACACACACACTGCTAATCTACTGAAAGACTGTGAAATTAAAGTGCTAGCGATGGCTGTGATCTCATCATCCGTGTGTGTGAGCGCGTCTGTATAATTA
>CM049865.1:55950913-55953413 GCA_027474115.1 Schizopygopsis malacanthus
TGTGTGTGTGTGTCTCTGTCAGTGTGTTGGTGTGTGTGTCTCTGTCAGTGTGTGTGTGTGTGTGTGTCTCTGTCAGTGTGTTGGTGTGTGTGTCTCTGTCAGAGTGTGTGTGTGTGTGTGTGTCTCTCTGTCAGTGTGTGTGTATGTGTGTGTGTGTGTCACAGATGTTGTTCCCTAAAGCCGTGGTTGTTAACCTGGGGGGCACACCCCTCTAAGGGGGGGGGGGGGGGCAGAGTTTACAGCGGGGGTGCGGGAGCAAATATACTTTGAGGTAGGGCTGGGCGATAAAACGATGACTATAATTATAGTGATATAATTTTCCTCAACAAAACACGTTCGATAAACATTCAATGTAATGTTTATGTGGAAACAGCGCTACTCATTTGACCCGCGCCACACGGATCGGATCCGCTCGGTTCAGACAGCGGCGCAGAGCGAGGTGACTAGAGCTCATGTGTTTACAAACAGTCAGAAAAATTACATTTCACCATATAAAAAAGATTGTTGCCATTTTGATAATGAACATAAATTTACATCTGCACCCTAACTCAAGCTACTACTGTCAACTCAATATTATTATTGCATATATTGGCGTGTATAAAATATAATATGGGGGTTGGGCTCACATTACCATATGTGTACGTAGGTTGGGAAGCACTGCCCTAAAGCATCTCCAGATCAATGCTTAAACCGTTTAATGAAGCACATCTGCATTATTACACGTCAAACTATTTCTGAGCGATTAACTGAAGGAATGAAACGTGAGAGATCTGGACCGAGCGCTGAATCTGTGCCGTCGCTCATATACTCATCAGTGTTTGTGTTAATGTTGTTCGGATCACACACGAGAGAGATGAACCCAGCACAACTCATTCTACTGTCAACAAATCAGTCTCTAGAATAAAACCTCAGATCACGAACCAGATCATCTACAGCTTCATTTCACAACCTGCAAGACATCATGTAACACTCTTAAGAGAGATCATAAACATCGCATTCAGCCTGGTATCTAATTCTGTCTTAACGAAGAAACTTGACATATTTACATGTTTGATACGAGACAGAATAAACCAGTCCACATCAGTGAACGTCTGCAGGGTGTGTGATCGTCATCGAGTGAACATCACACAGTCGTGAGGAGCTCGAATGTGCTGGAAAACACACATGAACACATTAAAGCGATATAATAATAAGTGCGTAGCGACTGCTCAGAACACTGTCGCTGATCTTCAGAAAGCCGTGGCTCTCTCGTCTCATGAACGCTCAGTGTAATCTTCACTACAATAACAGGTTTACAGTCTAATTACTCTCTCCTACGCTTCTATTAGTGGCGCCGCGTGACTCACACACTACAGGACCTGAAGGAGACACTGGGGGCATACAGCTGCTGATTTATTTAATACGGATCAATGTTTCAGCAGTCGCGGAGCCGCACTCCTGATGTCATATTTAATTAGCGCGTATGACGCTAACGCTCGCTCAAGGTCCTGAACGTCCACCTGATGTTTGTGTGCGAGTCTTACGAGTCTTTATTCTGTCAGCGTCTCTCTCACGGATTGAATCGGAGCACGTCTGAACGCGCACACACACGCACGCACGCACGCACGCACGCACGCACGCACGCACGCACGCACGCACACACACACACACACAGAGACACACGCACACACACACACATGTATGCTGTGTTCTCATGACGTCTGTGATACACACACTTCCCTTTTATAGTTCCGTTGTGGATCTTGCAGGATTTGTTGTGTAATGTATAACAGGATCAGATATTATACAACAAATCAGGTTCCACAAGGAAGCCCATATAAAGCATGTGTTGTGCTGAAGCATCATGGGAGTGTGAGGAGTGTGTGTTAGCTTTACACTAACACAAGCAGAGAGAACGCTTCAGTCTCGGTCTGAGTACGTCTGTAAATACAACGGAGCGCATGATGTCCTTGTACATAGTGTGTGTGTGTGTGTGTGTTTATGTACTTGTTTAGCTCTAACTACTGTAGTGCAGTATCATGACAGCCGACCTGAGGACGTTTATGTGTCCTCAGGAGATAAAATGCTCATAAATCAGCCGATGTTTCTGTTTGTAATGTGCTCAGGTTTCTGTGAGGCTTTCTTTATGATCATGAAGCCAGTGGAGGTTTGTGACTGGAGCTCAGTGTTATAGTGTGTGTGTGTGTGTGTGTGTTTGTGTAAAAGAGTGAGAGAGTGTGTGTGTGAGAGAGTGTGTGTGAGAGTGAGGTGTGTGTGTGTGTGTGTGTGTGAGTGAGGTGAGTGTGTGTGTGTGTGTGTGTGTGAGAGAGAGTGTGTTTCTGTGTGTGTGTGTGTGTGTGTGTGTGAGAGAGTTAAGAAACAACTACTTTAATATTTACTAAATGAGAGTCTGTCAGATTTAGCTCAAATCTGTTCAGTTTGTTCCCAAAGTACAGCTTATAAACACACACACACACACACACAGACAGGTTTGTTTGTCCGATCACTGACAGATGTCTCA
>CM049865.1:55958413-55973413 GCA_027474115.1 Schizopygopsis malacanthus
GAGTGTGTGGGCGGAGCCTCCCTGGAAGCGCACTGCTCTCGCCACAGCCAATCAGAAGAGTGTGTGGGTGGAGCCTCCCTGGAAGCGCACTGCTCTCACAACGAAATGAGTATGTTTATAATCTAATTCATAAATAAAAAAAAAACTTTTTAACATTATTAAAAGCACATACTGAGTGACAGAGACCATCTTTGTCATGGAATATGCTTGTTGGTTCGCAGTTTTAACGTACATCTTGTTTACAAGATCTGAGGTAAACTATCGGTTGTTGGCTATAACGGTCAATATTTAAATTCATATTAGACACGTTTAAGTTTGAATAAAGCATATAATCAGTACCTGAGATTATCACTGTCATTAGTTTGTATGTTGTTGTTCCAGCCGCGACGTCGTGGAAATAGAAACCGTTTCTAAATTAGAAATTTCGCGTGTCGCCGTCGCGGCTAGTTAGGACAAAAACTCAGATTAACATGGAAAAGATAGCTTTTATCGCGTATCGCAGCGTCGCGTGTAGTTAGGACACGGTGTAACACATACGTGCCTGTATTGAATATGATTACGCATCGCTCCGGTACCGTTATTGTTAGCCAATCTGACCCAAAACTTTTCCCTTTACTTCTAATTCTTTTTCAAACGTTTTATTTTTAAATCTTATTGGAGCTGTGTCATTTAGTCGTCACCATTTATATCCCTAATATACATCTAGCCATAGATTATCTCATGTGTGACCACAAAACCAGTCATAAGGGTCAATTATTATTATTAATAAATGAGCTTTCCATTGATGTATGGTTTGTTATGATAGGACAATATTTGGCTGAGATACAACTATTTGACAATCTGGAATATGCTACTATGTTACTATTACTAATCAAAAATACATTTTTGATATTTACGCTAGGAAAAAAACTAAATATCTTCATGGAACATGATCTTAATATCCTAAAGATTTTTGGCATTAAATAAAAATGTATAATTTTGAGCCATACAATGCATTGTTGGTTATTTCTACAAATATAAATGTGCTGCTTATGACCGTGTCTGTGCTGCAGGGACACGTTTATACCATAATGGACACGTTAAGGTGTCAGTTATGTTTACAATATTTTACAGAATGGCTAGTTTTCATAAGTTGTTTGATTTACTGGTCATTATATCTAGTATTCTGATGATGAAAGTCACCGTCTCTTCTTGTGGAGGCTTGTAAATTAAAGGGGAATCGGATATAGACAGTCATGGTCATAATTATTGGCACCCTTGGTAATTATGATTAAAGAAGGCTCTGAAAATAAACCTGCATTAGTAATCATTTTAATCTTTTATTATTTATTTTTTTTATCACAAAAATCTAACCTTTCATTGACCTAAAACAATTGAAAATATTATTATGAAATAAAACACGTTGGACACAATTATTGGCACCCCAATAAATTCTTATGAGTAAAATATCTCTGAAGTATATTTCCATTCATATTCATAAGTTTGGGCACTACAGGGTGATTATGAACATGCAATGATCCTATTTCACAGAAATATAAATAGAAGGGAACACAAAGCCCAAATTCCCTTTATATCATCACAATGAGAAAAACCTATGAATATATTTCTGATGTGCAGCAAAAGATAATTAAGCTTCGCAAATTAGTGAAGTGGCTTTAAGAAAAGAGCTAGAGCAGAGCCTTATTTACATCATCAGTGCAATAATTAATAATCTCCAATCAACATAACATGTTATGAATCTGCTTGAATAAGGACGTGTGTCTGTATCGTCCTAAAGCACGGCGAGATGAGAGTTAGAGCGGCTGAAGACTCTCCAAGCACCACAGTCTCGGGTCAGAAAACCTTCAAAAGAGTAATCAAACAGCTCCTACATCAGCACGTGTTGATTGGGGGGGGGTTCGAGAATAACTCTCCTCGCTCATCCAAAACCAATCTCCAGCATATTCAGTTGTCAGACACGACTGGAGCTTCAAATAGCACTGGCTTCTATGCTAAGATGAAACTAAACAATGAGCTTTATAGCAGCAGACACTCAAGATGGGTTCGGTGAACATCATGTGTACAATGACATATACTGCTGTATTTTTTGATGTTGTGGGCCTATACTTATACTGGAGGTCCTGGACATCTTGTTTAGGCACACTGCATTGTGGATTATATCAAATACCAACAGATGAAAAATCAACAGGTGATTGACTTTGTTAGAAATCGTATAACGGCCAAGAAACTGAGTGAGGTGGACTGAAGAGAAGAAGTGAATCGGACGGGTCTGGAGTGATTCTGGATGAAGGAACGGGTCGGGCCGGGATCTGATCTCTTGCCAGGTGTTCTCGAACCTCTTCAGTAGAGGAGAAATCTACAGCTGTTAAACTGGCAAATCCAGGCTTCAAAAAGTATTGAATAAAAGTGTGCAATTATGGCCAATGCGTATTAGAGAAAAACATTTACTTCATAATGATATTTCCCTGCGTTTTAAATTCGTATTATCCAATGTAGAGCCCTGCACGGAGCCTTATATATAGGCCCTAGCCCGGCCCGTGTCCGACAGCTAATCAAAATTACCAGCCCGAGCCGTCCCGAGCCCGTATTAAATTTATTTTACTTCACCCTAAACAGCTTATACTATCCTATTTCAGCAATTACAATACTTTAGTTTTGAATGAAATTTAAAAGTGATTGTATTTCGTTTCGTTATTTTATCAAGATAATAAAAAAAAACATTTGGAGCATTTTTTTATTCGTTAAATGTAAGTTTTAGTTTTTTTAAAGTAGCTAACGACCAGCTGGTCATAGCATGTTTGATCAATTTAGACATGATAAATATATCTGTAGAAAGCTTTAAATTAGTACTTAACGAAATAAAACATATAGAAAACAAAAACTCTTTCATTATAATCATAATCCGTACAGATGCATTTCTTAAAGGCGCGTCTAATGAGGAGATGGCAAGCAACTTCATCCTTGCGACACCGACTTAGAAAACACTAGTTTATTAATATTAATATATAATTAATATAAAATTCCCCCCGAACACATTCAAGCCGACCCAAGACCAACAGCAATATCACTTTAAGCTCTCTAACGCGCGCTGTCTCTGCTGTACAGAAACACACACACACACACACACACACACACACACACACACACACACACACACACACACACACACACACACACACGCTACTAAGAGGTACACTTTTATTATAGGCCTCAAACATAACTACCACCACCGACAATCATGCCCACAAATATCAATACAGACAAAACTCTGCCAAAATGCAGCTTTTCCTGAAGCATTGTGAACTTTTAGCAACTCCCCCCGCTCCAACTTCTCCCTGATGCTCTGCATGGTCACCTGTCACCTGTATGCTAATGCGTGCGTATATGCGTTGCGTACTTGCCTATTGCATAGGCCATGTATAATATACTTATTATAACAATATTTCATACAGTACATGTGTGGTCTGTGTTAAATAGAATAAAACACGATGTTTATTCAGTTAACACACTTTATTGCATCCACTCCAAACGTTCTTCCCGTTCCTTCACAACCCCCCCCCTCTCACGGCGCACGCTCGCCTTTGAACCAGCGCATGCGCTAACCACACTTTTAGCCCAGAAGAACCGTATTCCAAGCGCACAGAGGAGGGAGGAAATAACATGTTAACAATCTGCGCGTATTTGGGCACAATAAAAGGAGCTGAGCCCGATTTGTAAAAACAAAAAACGGCCCGAACCCGGCCCGAATGGACTCAGCGTATCGGGCCCCATCGGGTTCCGACGGGCTTGCTGGGCTCTAATCCAATGAAAGGTTAGATTTTTGTGATTTTTTTAAATAAAAGATCAAAAGGATTCAGATACATCTTCACAGGCATCTTTGATCATATTTAACAAGGGTGCCAATAATTCTGACCACGACTGTATATGTTTCAATATCTGTTTTTAAATCATATTCTGTAATAAAATGATATCTTGTGCAGATTTTGGTGTTTATATGTGTGCGACAATATCCTTTTTGTGTCAGATGTGTGTTACAGTGACTGCCATTCAGATGGAAATAAGTGCGGTTAATAGAAATCGTTAAATTTGGTGTATAAATGTCTTAACTTAATCACAAGACCTTGATTAGCTAAAACGCTGAAGTGATTTGGAGGGTGATTAATGACCCAGCAGTAATTTGTGATTTCTAACAGTGCCTTCTTGACTCATTATTGATCAGACTTCCAGAGCAAAGCAGTACTGAATTCACCACACTCAAAAAGGCCATTTACCGCAGAACCAATCCTCTGTTTATCATCATGAAATCATCAGCCGGACGCCTCCGATCGCACTCGCAGGAACAGAAGATGATACAGGACTTGGGGGGCGGGACGGGGAGGGTGTAGTCAAACAGTAAGTGTATTGGGATTAGGTGGAAGTGCTTTTAGCACCACAGCCGTGACACACGCCTGACCCGGAGCGCAGTCTAATGGGACGCCAATAATACACATGATCAGCTTCCCTCAGGACAGCCAACCGCTGTCTGTCCACTCATCTGACGATTGTTTACTCCATTCATCGGATCAAATATTCCCTTTATGTCTAAAATGTTAGAAAAAGTCAGGTTTCGGTCAGTTTTCAGCCCCATCACAGCACAGAAACTGCACTCGTTAAGATTACAAACGCTTTGCTTCTTGCGTCAGACCGAGGCTGCGTCTCATTGCTAGCTTTACTTGATCGTAGTGCTGCGTTCGACACTATAGATCATACTCATAGATCTTATACAGGTCTTCAAGAGCAGGCTTTAAGATGGTTTAGATCCGATCGCTACCACTTTGTTTATTTAAACGAGGAGGCATCTCAATTATCACCAGTAAAGTATGGAGTACCACAAGGATCTGTCCTAGGTCCTCTGCTATTATCATTATACATGTTAGTAATATTATTAGAAAATACTAGATTAATTTCCATCGTTATGCTGATGATACTCATCTATATATCTGAACAAGACCAGATGACACTAAGCTAACGAAGAGTGTTAAACATGTAACAGATATGATGACTAGGGCTGGGTCTTGATTCAGATGTCCCGATTCGATGAGAGTTGTTCCAGCAGACGTGTTTACTCGGTGACGCGAGCACTAAACAGTGCTGTGAGATCCAGTGAGAAATGCTTGAAACAGATTTAAACTAGTTTAAAGCCAAACGACAGAAACACTGTGTGCTACAAGACACAATTTACCATGGATTTACTGTAGTAAATCCATACTGTAGTACTGTAGTAACACTCGTTCACATTGAGTTGTCAATGTGACCCATTGTCAACTGTAAATATCATCACATTCTCATCATTGCTGCTCTATGTACAATACCATGAACAACCCGTCTGCACATCCCTCTTATTCACATTACTATTTATTAAGTCCCAGTACACTGTTTTTTTGTTTTCTTTTTTTGTACATCTTATTGTTTTTTTGCACATCTCATTGTCTTTTGCACATCTTATTGTTTTTTGCACATCTTATTGTTTTGCACTTTTTTATTTCATTGCACATTTTATTCTTATTTCTCCTTTTCTTACCATATGTATGCCCTTGTGTTATGTTACTTATATAATTTGTATTCTTATTGTTTTGCACTGTCACTGAGCGGACCTGATTCGATTGCATTTCACTTCTAGTTATGCCCTGTATAACTATTATGTGACAAATAAAGAAACCTTGAGTTTATTACAGGAGTAATGCTATATAATTAAGCTATAGCATGTGAGCATTTATACTGGATGTTTTAAGACTACTGTTTTTCATAGTTATATTTTTTACATGATATTTAGGTGCTATATGTGTGATTTTAACTGTGTTTTCATGATTTAAATGTATGCTCTTATGGGAGACCAATGCTCATAAAAACATAAATAATAAAGTAAGTACATTTTATTTATAGAGCACATTTAAATTCAGCTTACACTGACCAAAGTGCTGTACAAAACAATCATAAAATACAGTAAAGTATAAAATAAAATACAAGTTAAATTCCAAAGATAACAATGTTAATCCACAAATAAAAATTCAGGAAAGGCCATAGAATAAAGATGCGTTTTAAGTCTAGACTTAAAAACAGAAATAGACGAAGCACTCTTAATGTCAGGTGGCAACTGATTCCATAGCCATGGAGCAGCTACTGCAAAGGCTCTGTCACCTTTAAACTTAAGTCGTGACCGTGGGACATATAAAAGAGCTTTATTAGCAGATCTGAAGGGCTTAGAAGTAGATTTAAACGAGATAAGATCTGAAATGTAAGATGGGGCTTGTCCATTAAGTGCCTTAAAAACAATCAACAAAATTTTAAATTGAATTCTAAAGGAGACAGGAAGCCAGTTGTCACGAATCTGGTTGCCACTCACCACACTACAACTGCACATCACCCATGGACTGCATCTCCCATCATTCACTGCACTCACACATTCCCATCCACCATTACACCAATCACACAGCTGTCACCAATCACTAATTAACCCTGATTGTTTCACCACACCTGCATCTCATTCTCACACACACATTTAAGCAGCACACTTCCTTTCAACATTGCAAAGTCTTGTGCTTGCCCCGGCTGACATTTCTGAGCGTTTACCATCCCCTCTGAATGCTACTTCTGTGTTTGACCCCGGACTGCCTTACCTTGGAACGCTGAACCTGTGCTTGTGACCTCGACCCCTGCCTGGTATTGTTTACGTCTCTGCTCTGCCTCTGATATTCCTGTTATTGCCCGCTGACCATTGCCTGTTTGATTCTGCCTCTGCCTAATAAATATATAAACTGCACGTGGATCCACACGCCTTTGACCAGACTTTACACCAGTGGAGCGACGCTAAAATTGGAGTGATGTGATCATGTTTTTTTTGCACCAGTTAACAATCTGGCTGCTGCATTCTGGACCATCTGCAAACGAGCCAGTAAAGATTTGGGAAGCCCTAGGTATAAGGAATTACAGTAGTCCAATCGTTCAATAAAAAACTGAATAAATGTAACCATATAAATCTGATGTTGCTACAATTTTTACAGATTTTGATACTGAACACAAATGTTTCTCTGCATCCGAACTCAAGCTGCTATCAAATGTGCAATACTAAGACAAAAATTATATTATTATTATTAATATTATCAGGCAACCCAAACCAGTTTCTTGATTTGAAACAATATCACTCATTATAACATTCAGAAATTAATTTTATATTTAGATATTTATTTTGTTAAGGAAAATTAATGGTCTGGTTTCTACAACTTCAGCCAAAAATAGCTTTAAACTCGAAAGAGAATAAAAACTTGTATCGTGATAATCATCGATATCGACTGATATGAAAATAATCATTGTGGTAATTTTTTGGCCATATCGCACCAGCTCTAATCATAACTATTGAGCTATTGAGCTCTTCTCTAGTGCTACGTCTGTTTGACGCACTTGTTCAGACTCGCTAGCCTTCAGGACTAGCCTGTGTGCAGAATGAAAACAATCCTTTCTACCAGATTGATATAATAGAGAAATATGAGTTATGTTTGGAGGAAAACCATCTCACACGCATCTGTCCGGTTGTGTTCCTTAGAAGCTACGGTGTCCTCCGCTATCTGTGTTTTTTCAATAGAAATGCAATTAATCGTGAAATAATAGTGAAATATGAGTTATGTTTGGAGGAAAACCGTCTGTAATACTATAAACCGCACACGCATCTATCCACTATCTGTGTTTTTTCCATAGAAATGCATTATTGACTGTTATATAGTGACGTACGGTTTCTGTGAGGCGATTAATTGCTAATCAAATTGCTTGTCAGTGATTTGCATTGTTGTTTATAATTGATTTTATTCATCATTTGTTGCAGCCCTAAACCGCAGAGACTAACGGCGCTACACGTCAATCTCGGAGAAACGGCGTGTTGATGCTAGCGCGAGTGCTAATGGCTAAACCGCTGAACACACGCGAGTCAGTCTCGTTCTAGAATAGCGCACACATGTGCTGTTATTGTCACAGAAGTGATAATTGACTCAGAGTATTGCTTTCACTGAGAGGATGTTTTAATAAACCAACAATGACTCTTCTCGTTTGGAGACGCAGCACTGCTGCCAGGAGTGTTAAAAACCAATTAAAATCTCAGCATTGTGGGAAAATAGCCCTGAACACTGGAGGGGAACTTCACACCTCAGATATAACGAGCAGCAAATCACAGGCCAGGAATTACGGGTCTCAGATTAGACGCTAATGCCCCAGATAGCTGCTATCATTTAATAAGCAGTAAACATGATATCTGTCAAATACACTAAACAAAAAGCACTGTATGTCCTATCGTTGATAAACAGCTTTGCTAATTAATCCTGGTGGCCCTGAAGGACCGAGCTCTTCACAGGAAGTGCTGGAGACAATCACATCCTGTTTGGGCTCGCTCCTTCGTTAGAGAAGACACTAATTGCTCGGCCGCGGTGCGTTATGGGTAACGAGAAACCCCAGTAGGACACAGAAGAGAGATAAACGGTGCTTAACACGCTTTCTGTCTCTGCGCTTATCACGCTAAACGACACAAACTACATTTGAATTTTGAACTAAAATATTATCAATATTCAAATTATATTCTAATTTAAAAGGCATAATTTCAGTAAGGGGGGGGGGTATTTTGTCTTCTCTCCTCAGGTCACAAGAGGGCGCAGAATATCACTAATGCACGATTCTTCAAAACAATAAAATAACACGACAATTATGTTTATAAACCATATCTAATTAATTACGCTGCTTAAACAATTAGAAACAGCACGCATCATGTACGTATGTATAGTTTAATACTAACGACCGGAAACCAATCACAGAGCACTTTTCTCATTTAAAACAAGAGATGCAGAAAAAACGGCTTTAAGTCTCGAGACGTGTTTTTTAAAGTCACATTAATTTGACATGTTTCTAAACATGCGTCTCTCTTGTGCGAGACGCGAGAGCAAAGAAAACATTAAATACAACGACACCTCGTCATCGCATCTCGCGTGACACATATAAAGAGGGGTGTGCGATATCGATAATTAGCCGATATTTTGCCGTGTGTGTGTTAGGGGTCGACCAATATGTGTTTTTCAGGGCCGATACCGATACCGATTATTACAGATCAAGTAGACCGATAACCGATATTTTGAACCGATATACATGTCTGGTGTAAAAATGAAAATGAATGCCAAAATTAATAATAACAAGAGCTCTGACAAAAAAACGTTCTTTAAATGCTTTTAAACATGTCTTTAATTCTGAAAACTGTTAATAACAACAACATTAAATAAACAGTAATATTAATAATAACATAAGTACAGAGATCACCCAGAAGCATTCTGTAAACATTTTGTAAAACTTAAAGTAAACGTATTTAGCGTATTGTGTGATTATTCTCAACAAAAGTTGTAATAATTGTTGTAGTTGTATTACGTATACAGTAATATATTCGGCTAAACCGAACTTATATTTTGACAGGTTGCCATGAGGACCTTTTAAGTTTCTGTAGCCTATGTATATATGATATGACGATCGTTTTACTCAAATGAAACCGTCAAATGCTCATGAAGTGACTCTCCGAGCAGTTCTGGGGATGTTGTTCATGTATTGATGTCCTCATTTAGTGAGACGGCAGACGCTGAAGTCACCGCGAGCGTCACGTGCGCTTCAGTATGTATGTGTGCAGTAAATGAAACCGCACGTTTGTGTCATTCATTAACAGAGATGCAGAACATGCAGGATTCATATTTAAAGTGTTTTTGCGGCTTAATATTTATAGATACTAGTCCATAGCGCGAGTCGATTTAAGTGTACTGACCTACTTTTGATTAATTCATCCAAACTTCGACACATTCCGTGACATTCCGCGTTATACGGTAAATTCCATTATATGACTGCATTCCGCGATTCCGCCCGCATTTTCCGCATCGCGGACATCATGGGTTATATTGAGGTGTTTTGCAACTTCAGCAACGTCTGCTGCTGCTTTACCTTTGAGAGACAACTGATGCGTGATCACTGAGGCAGCTCCAGTTAGCATGTGCTCTCGTGTGAGACTGCCTTCAGTTTTCCGCGTTGATTGGTCGGACTCGTGACTCTCTACATATCAGATGAGCGGTGGGCGGAGATTGCTCTCAGAGATTGAGAGATCGCCTCACTCTCACAGAGTGTTGAGCTCAGACAGGCTGCATCGAGCCAAATAGTGCATTTAAACATTAGTTTCACCAATAAATAATGTCACCTGTAAATAGTATGTTTGTTTGCATAAAAAATATAATAATAAAAAAAAAAAAATTATCGGCAAATCTGTTTTTAAAATGGCCGATATCGATAATCGGTAAAATGCTTAATATCGGCGCCGATAATCGGCCAGGCCGATAATCGGTCGACCCCTAGTGTGTGTTATTGTGCTGATATATGAATACCGTGCACAGCTGCAGTTTATGATATTCGTCATTTTCTGTGTGCTCAGTTCACGTCAGCGATAAATTAATCTTTTCATTTAAATTTTAATTGATTTTTACCTTTAATAAATCCATTTTGTTTCTAAAAGTGTACATCTTTTGAGTCAAATTGTTACTTTTAATTAAGTCAATTAAGATAACACACACATCACTGTCAGTGAAATGGAGCAAAAACAGGCAATATGGCGTCTAAAACGTAAGTCTCTTAATATTAACTCATTGTTTATTGAACTGTTGTATAAAATCAATATCACATTTGTAATCATGCTTATTTTTGAAGGAAAAAAACAGCACTCTTCGTGTGATATTAACGTAAATATATACATTTTCTGCCCCATATCTTGAATTTTGTGATCATTCTTAATGCATTTTAATACTGAATCATGCAGTGAACGAACACGCTCTAATTGCGCACAGTTTAACCGCTTCATCACCACGCAGGCTAATATATGCGTGCACTCGGTAGGTGTTAGTTGGGTTTACTGATATTTTCAAATTGCACATCGTTAAAACAACAATTATGATATTATCGCAGACGATATATATCGCACACCTCTACGTATAATGCAGGCTGACGTACATCTAAAATTCATGAGCAGCGTTTTTTGCATTCGAATTAGGATTATATTATTAGGAATATTCAACATTCGAAAACATAATTTTGACAGCCCTACCAAGAGCTGCACGATTATGACAAAAATCATAATTTTCGATTATTCCCTTGAGATTGCGATTATTAACACCGGTTATTTTGAACAGATTTATGCCATTGTTTGAAGCTGCATGCCATATTTTTATATCAAATATATATATTTAAATAAAGGCTGAAAACAACTTGTATTGCTTTTCTATTGCATTGAGCCTCAAATGTCAAATATACATTGGTTTGGTTTCTTCTTTGAACAAAAAAGGTACAATTATGCATGCTGATAATGTTTAGGTCTGCCACTAATGACTACTTTATCTATCGACTAATTAATCGATTAATCTAAACGATTAATTTCCCACAACAAAATCTGAAATCTTACTTAAGAATATTTTATTAAACTATGTTATTAAACCAAATGAAATCCAAATTTCAATCAATATCGAATGACAGATTACGAATGACAACATATCCACGTGTTCTAGTCTAATAATACAATTATTATTTAAAAAACACTTTTTAAGGAGTATTTAGCAGAAATAGTATTTACCAGAATTTATTTAGGTGACAAATGTCAATGTGCAGTATTTCTGAAAACAAAAATAAATATATACATATATAATATTTTATCATTTTAAAACTTTTTTTTTATAAAATTAATTAATTGGAGATGTTTTTGATTATTAAAATTTAACCGAACCATTAAAATGGAATCCAGAAAATAATGGAAAACAGATAAACTGTAAAACTCAATTAATTAAGACAGACTTTTTGAGTAATACAATTTAATTTAACCACTATAACAGAGTATAGAAAAATTTAAATGGAAAAAACTGAATTTGGAAATAAAATAAAAATAATAATAATACTTTTTTGGTGGTAATAAAAATAGATAAGTGAACAACAGCTTTTAAAATGACTTAAAATACATATATAATAGCAATGATGCAATAATAATGAGTTCAAATAAAGTATCAAAAGCAAGAAATCATATGGATTTATTGAACAAAACTTAAAATACATAATGCATAATAAACAAGAGCGAATGTAGAATACGCATGACAACAAATGCCTGCGCTGGCCGCCTGATAATTATTATTTCTACACATTACTGCGATATCTAATCAATAGATTATATATATATATATATATATATATATATATATATATATATATATTCTTATATCTAATCAATATTGACCAAGCACCATTTAATACTAGTTACTTCTCACAGATACTAACCGAGTTACATCGTTATAAAAGAAACTAATTACCAGGGAAAGTAACTATTGTTACTTTTAAAAAAAAAGTTCAAATATGTCAAATAACTTGGATGCCCCAATATTAAATATGTTAAATAACTTGGATGCCCCAATATTAAATATGTTAAATAAATGAATTGGTCACCAAATATATAAAATTATTATTATAAAACATTACACTAATCTACACTATTTTAATGTTTCTGTGGGACAATGTGAGACACACCTATCAGTCAAACTTTATAATATGATATTATGATAGCATTATATGATGATAGAGCTTTATAATAACCATGTATGAATGCATATTTGTCATGTTGACTGAACTTAGGACTGGTGGGGGTGCTATTGTTTGTCATTTAGTGTTTCTATTAAAACATTGGGAAAAACCTACAAATAATACTGATAAGATAACAAAACTACCACGAATTCCACCATTAATAACCATATAAAAGGATTATTGAGCTGCTGGGTTCAAGAATATTAATCAGCTCGTCTGCATTCGCTCGTTCTGATTCGCTGAAATCTAAACAGGGTTGATGATAGGTGAGCACCGGCCAATGAGAGTGCCGTTAGCGCATTAGCTCCGCCCACTACAGGAGAACCGGCAGTTCTTAAAAGCTGAAGAACTACAAACGAACTCCGTTATTTTATTACTTCAAATGTCCACTTAATCTTTAATATTTGGCCATTTCTTTAGGACAGAAATGTTATAGACGCTGTAATTATATGGGATGCTTGGAAAAGTCTAATAATGTGTTTATGGATCCTTGTCCGTGAAATGCGCCACTTCCGGTATTTTTCCGGTTAGTCGACGATTTAAATTAATCGACTAGTCGCGACAGCCATGTTATACTAACACGAAAAAATGGTTTACTGAAGCTATTTATTTAATTTACAATTAAACAGATGGAATTTCATATTACAGTATAATTGATATCACCAGGGCTCGAGACTAACACCAGAGAGCAGCGGCACCGAACATGTAATATTACACGTTTCGTGTCTTATAAATAAATGCACATTAGTACAGGAGCTTGAGATTACCTGTACCAGCCTCATCTTTTATACATCACCTAAAGTACCTCACCTCAGTACCGTGGTAAAAAAGTAGCCCAACTATATGGTTTCTATGTGTTTGCATTGAAAAACAGTAGCTTAAAGACATTCGTATCCTACTTTGATGCACTTATGGTACATGTGTGTGCTTTGTGGATTGAAACCGGATCGTTGTTGCATCAGTGTTGATGAGAATAACAGCTCCGGTGTATTTGGCTTAGTTTAAAGAGACGTGATTTGTGCCGAGCTCGAGGTCTTCGTACTGGATCTCACAGCGCTGTTTAGTGTGTGATCACGACGGGTCGCTGTAATAAACGCTCTAAGCTTGTTTTCTTCTGAGGTCCATGTGGTGCACGGTTCAAACGAGTACCGCTACGACACGTTTGGCGTTTAACATATCTATCATGCACACAGAGTGACGACGGCACCGTGTGTTTGGGTCTGTTAAAGCCCTCTTCAGCACACAGAATAGTGCAAGTGGGCATGTTTAATAGTTCAATCACGGCTTTGAACGATTATGCTTACACGTGAGATAAACACATGAACACCAAACTCTAGTGATAGCATTTAGCTATTTCTGTAAACAATTATCTTCATCGAGCAGACACATAGTACACACTACTGCATTAGAGGGGAATAAACGATGGGTTTGATTGAGAACGTTATACGGCCGGTTATTTCTGCATGCTGAGCTAGGATATGAACACGTCAGCGTTACGGAGTTATATCATTTATCCAGCGCTTCTTTTAATAAACAGATGATTGGATGAATGTCTAGTTTAGCTTGAGCGTTCATGATAAAAGCCCTTTAGACCACAGGGAGCTTCATCTTAACCAATCGCTCTAATTATCTTCTGCTTCATTAATACTTCTGTTTCTGACATGGCAATACTAGCGGCTGGACACACGCTGAATAAACATAATACAGGACAATAAATATAGTTCAAATATATTAATATTTACTGACATGGGGCTTGAGACTGGAGCTACTGCTTGGGTGCACAATGCTCATTTTTTTCATATTAAGCCTTAAATGTGTTTTAATCATTGCGTTATCTTTGAATAATATTATATATATGATATTTAAAGTTTACCTGCAATAGCTCCACTTTAACACAATCTTAACAAGCATTAAGCACTAATTTAGCAGAATTTAAGTGTGTAAGTAAACCTTAAATATCATTGCAGGGTCTTGTTTACTCCATACATAAATATGTATATGTAGTATACTTAGTATCAAATAAATGTATTTGAGTGTATTTATTTTCACTAGGGGAGAACAGTGCAGTTATGAGAAATTATATATATATGATTTTAACGACCGTGGTCTTTTATTGTTGATGTTAAAACGAACACAACATTATTTTGGTGCAGAAGACTCAACACGAGCAGATGTTAGCATGAAAGAAACTACACGAGCTGAAAGAAAACACGGCCTTAAAACCAGTGTAGGGCTCCGGCGCCGCTGAGGTCCGGTGTGAACGAGTCTCCTGAAGCACATCCACACACTAGAAGAGCCTCTACACACTCAAACACAACCAGAGCCTGCCGCAGCTAACACACCCGCTGA
>CM049865.1:55978413-55990913 GCA_027474115.1 Schizopygopsis malacanthus
TTCTGAAGAATTTGGTAATAATTGAGTCATTACTAGTGGATTGCCATGACCTTCACTTTAGAATTGATTATACACAATGTTTTCATATTAATTATATTTATGCAGTAGTTCTTGGGGAGGTATGCAAAACATTTGACTAAGCACGATCACTTACTAATTCATTAATCAGAGTTTCTTGTTAGTTACTAGTAGTTACTAGAGTGCTAATCTTGCGTTACTCATGTTTTCTCGTGTAGTTATTCATTAATGATGGAACAGTATTGTAAAGTGTTAACCCCTTATGTTTCACTGAATGTTTTTAGCACAGGCTCTTCAGCTTTTTCGCTCTTTAGTGGCCATATGTCCTTTGGCTGTGTAGAAATGTTTCATCATTCTTCTCTCCTCACGATGTTCAACACGTCCAGTCACTATAAACAAGAAAGCAAAATACTGTGAACTGCTCTACATGCATTCAGTAGCATTGTATAAAGCAAACTGTTTTAGATAATGTCATTGCCTATAAGAAATCTGAAAGTCTGATAGTTTAGAGGTTTTAAAAAGGCCTTACAATAAAAGTCACACAGAGAAACAAAGGATTATGAGTTGTCTGCTTATACGGAAAAACTGTTGTGCCTCACTCTGAAAACCGTCAAAATAAAAGCTTGTGGTAAAAATTAAGACGTAAATAGTAGAAATTAGTATTGCAATTTTATGGTCTTACTATACAATTTGTATTATTATATTTACATTTACAGTAAAATAATATTTGTTTTTTTTATAATTAATTGGTCAAAAAATAGTAGGATTGTGGTCAATGAAAAGAGCTACTGAAAGAGGTTTGAGTTGGTTCTTATAAAGAGTTAACACAAGCGTAAACACCCACATTTCTCAAGTTTTCCCAAACCGTTCAGCCTTAAAAAAGATGGTTTACCATTGCCATTTCTCATACGGCAGAAAAAAATATATTGCATGTCAGTTTTTTGTTGTTGTTGTTTTCTTAAATACTGTGCAGCCCTAACAGCTAAATTTCAGAAAGGACTTTGACATAACATCAGTGTTTGTCTTCGAAATAACCATGAACATGTTGACTTTATCTAATTAAGTTTATTTTGATCAACTATCTGTCACGGTTTCTTTAAACAGTGCTCTTAGCTCCTAATTTAATAAGCGCTGCTGGTGTCATTACAGTCATAAGACAAACAGGGATCTGCACACTGCTCAAGTTTTACAACTCTTTTAAGTTATTTCTGCAGCATGTTCATTTTGATTAATCTCCCATTTTCGTCTATGCTATGCTATCCAATCACTGCATTCAAACCTCGAGTATATGATTCAATAAGCCTTTATTTGAATAACCTTAGTTTGATACAATACTTTGAGACTGTATCAGAAAGTGCATAAAATCACTTATCAGTGAGTGTTGTCAATTGATAAAAAAAATAATAATAATAATTAAATCGCACATTTTTTCTGAAATGAATCTTAATTTTACCGTGGATTAATTTACAAGCGAGGCACAATTCGGCACAGGATTTTTCGGAAAACCTGAAACTTAAAGACGACGCTGTACGACTATATTGGATCTGACAGTAATGTCACACAAGAGTGAGTAACTGCTTTTATTACGTGATCACTATTGCTTTGTCTATTATTACAGATCGTTTGATATGTACTAAATATTTATGTGTTTTTGCCCTAAAATCACAGCATCGTCCATCTATGAAGGATGTAGACTGTACATACACAACTATTGGCCAATCATAGCAGTGGGTGTTTACTTCGGAGTCCACAATTCACCACGCCTGTTCAAACAGAGCGGTTTGATGACGGGGGTCAGAAACAGGACAGAAAACAGCCTATTACTTCAAAATTATGTTTTTTAATGTAAAAATCTTCTCAACATTTTAAGTGGAGCTCAGAGAACAGAAAAAAAACAAAAAAAACAAAGGCAGTTCATGACCCCTTTAAAACAAAACCAAACTGCAGATCACCAGTTTGTTCACCATATTCAAAGAATTTTAAGGACTTTTTTAAAGCTTTATATAAAGCAGCATTCACTTACATAATGAAGTGCATTTGTCATACATATGCTACACATATGGTGTAGCCATTGGTTTCACTACAATAATTATCATAATTACACCACAAATATGGCTTATCATCTGAAATATGTACGTATTAGCAACTTTACATGGCCGCTCAATCTAATGTTAACCCAGAGAAATGTGCGCTATGGAAGTGTTTGTGTGGAGTGGACAGCAGCGCTCACTGCAGGACAGATTGAGGCGCCGGTGCGCTCACTTGCTCTTTAAACATTCATCATTTTTACTCATACAGATAAAAGTAATACATATTTCAAATATGTAAAGACTCTACGTTTAAATTTGTGTGCACTCATAATAACAACGAAACATTGTGCTTTTGTAAAATAAAGCAAACAGGATGTGCTTACAGCCGTCTCGGTCTCTGTGAACTTGAACATGAAACTCCATGTATATCTTTGCCTTAAAGACATCAATAAATATATATATATAGAGAGTGAAGTGTCTACTTTCAAATAAACTAATTCAAATGAAATACAAATATTCTCAGATTATGTAATCCGTATGAAACATGCATATAGGTGCATCAATACCATGGCGATGATGAGTCAGTGTTGCCGAGTTCATCTAACCGAACTTCTAACTTCGGTTAAACCGAAAACAAAAAAAGCACTAGTTTATCAAATTATTAAAATGTTAACACAGCCTCCTTACTGTTTTTCCTTGACACATTCATTACTTCTGCTGGTGCTGTGGCAAGCTTTGTGCGTGTGCTTGAGCACTTATTAAGCTACGTAGGCAATTAAAGGCTCATTATTATTATTTAAATGGTTTATTAATAAACGTGTGAATAGTCGACTAATGCTTCAAATGAACGACTACTAGTCGACCAGATCAATTCTTAGTCGAGTGCAGCCCTGATTATTAGGCCTGTTATTATTCAGCTTTTAGTATCAAATTGCCCCACTATTTCACTGCTCAACACACAGGCGCAAATGAGGATTAGGCTTCTTCTCTTCATTGGAAATTTTTAAAAAACAGACTATAAAACTAAGCCCACAACAAAATTGAACTGCAAGGTGATAAACCTATATTTACAAATTATGTCAAGAGTAAGAGACATCTTTTCTTGAACAGCTGTATGAATAAACATGCTGATACTGCATCGTTAAAAAATATTAATGCATATTCTACATCATCATCATAAAAAATTGCAGATAATAAATCAGTCATTAAATAAATCACACACATTTATATATATCAAAGCTAGCTACTAGCTACTTTTAGGCGCTGTGTAATATCATGAATTACTATTAAGTCTGCGATTTAAAACATACATTGTGCGTTTTGAAGCACGGGAGTGAACATGTTGTAACATGGTAGTTTGTTTTAACATGGGAGATCTATGGGACCGACTCCCTTTTCGAGCCAGTCTTTAGCGGCCAGTCGATGAATTGCAGTGTTGGTCACTTCCGTGTTGGTTTCAAGAGAGACTGGGAGGTTGACACTTGGGTAAACCCCATGCTGAGTTTAACATCACTCGCAGCGGTTCACCGGAGTGAGCTGTTTCGAGTTTTTATGGACATGTTTCATATTTTAATGTCTGTAAACTAAAAAAAAATTACTTAAACATTAGTATTGAAATTTTACGGTTGTACTATGAGATAAAATGGCAGAGGTGGAAAGTAACGAATTACATTTACTCGCGTTACTGTAATTGAGTAGCTTTTTTGTGTACTTGTATTTTTTAAGTAATTTTTTAAATCTGTAATTTTACTTTTACTTAAGTATTTTTGTGTGAAATTGTACTTCGCTACATTTTAAAACACATTCGTACTGAGTAAAAAAAAAATCGCTCCGTGGAAACAACTGCAGCAAATAATGGGCAGAAGAAGAAACTGGCGCTAAAAATAACAAGAAAGATCAACGGACAAGACAGGCGTTGTAGACCCAGCTGAAAACCAAACCCCGTTTGCTGATCTCAAGGAAATCTAGTGAACCCCTGGCCATTATTCATGCTCTATTATGCAGTGTAAGCTGTGTTTGCCTCGGGAACCGAATAGCAGCTTATAACATCTCGACATGCCCTTCGCAGCATGAGAGGTAACGTATAAATACTTACATCGTTGCATTGGTGGTTAAAATGAAGCTTTGACGGTTTTGCACAAATACAAAAAGACTGTGATGTGCAATATCATCTGAGATAATATAGTAATTGTTTTTTTAACAGGCACAATGTATTTTGCCAAAAACAAACAAATCACTCTAAACAGTGTGCTGTGAAATCTAGAGATTAGACTAATCCGTATCTGGAGTTTTCTTTCACTGCGTGATTTGTTAAAATGATCACAAAATGAAGATATAGAAGCGGAAATGTATATATTTATATAATTTAATATAACGTTAGTAAGTCAACATCACATGAAGAATGCCGTTTTTCAAAAAAATCACCATGTTCATAGACCTGTATTTTGCTTTTTACAACAGTTAAAAAAACAAGAAGTTAATTAAGAGACTTGCGTTTTAGACACCATATTGTCTGTTTTTGCTCTATTTCGAAACAAAAATTACTAAACACAGCCACCATACACAGTTTTGCGTCTCTGACTCTGAGCAATATGTTTCATTCCTTGAATTAACCGTTTAAATGATTCTGTTCACCAATGATACTTATCGGTCGACCCCTAGTACTGCATTAAAGTTTTGTTTTACGGCTGAAAAATCATCTGGTTCTGCCTTTTCTGGTACAGAATTTAACCATGCAAAGCTACAATGACCAAACCTTATTGATGTCACTGACAACACACTGTGACTGTATTAAAAACACCTAGTTTGAAAGGACAGAAATGTGTTACTGTTTAGCAGGACTTTATGACAGTTATATGTCTACTATTCACTTTGGTCTAATCATTAACAAGTAATTTTTACACTACAGTGTCTTTTACTGGTAAAATTTCAAACTTTACATTTGTACTGTAAAATGGTTATTTTTCAAATCAATTGTATTTTGATTCTTTTTATGCTTTTAAACACTGTGATGTGCACAACAGGCACAATAGTAGTGTGTTTTCTGATTTAACCATGTAATTAACAGCGTGTAATGTCTCTACCACAATCAGTCTACATTAATTTTCTATTTTGCAGATATAAAGTAAGCAAACTCATTGAAAATGACACAATACCTGTTCTGAACTTCTGGAAAGAGTCTTGACATTTCAGTAACGGCATCTGCCTTCATCTGTAAAAGAGACAATAAATGTACAGTCATGGCCAAAAATATCGGCATCCTTGGTAAATATGATCAAAGAACGCTGTGAAAATAAATTTACATTGTTAATCCTTTTTGAACTTTTTTTTATCACAAAAATCTAACCTTTCATTGGATAATAAACATTTTAAATGGGGGGAAATATCATTATAAAATAATTTTTTATCAAATACACGTTGGACACAATTATTGGCACCGCTAGAAATTCTCCTGAGTAAAATATAGTATATTCCCATTTATATTCACAATTTTGAGCAGTCCAGGATGATTATGAACATGAAATTATCCAGCTATGGCTTCCTGTTTCACATAAATATAAATAGGAGGGAAAACACTACCAGCTAAAGAGTGCGTTCACACTACCTGGTGATGAGGTCGCTAGTGAGTGTTCTCGCTACTGGTTGCCTTGACAGCAAATTAGGTTTCTTACCACTACATACAAACATTTTGGAGGCAAAATACTAAAAATATAAATATGAATTAAGTACATACAAATTTTTTTTTATGAGAAACAGAGCCTACTTTTTTTCCATTGAGTATGTTTATCTACCGCTGAGAGGAGAACGATCACGTGAGCACAACCGTCTTCTTTCGTATTGGCGGTTGCTCCAGAATGTCGCTCTTCATTTGCTTTGTATTTTGAAATTATAAAATCACTATTATAAAATATCAAAACATCCAGTAATCAGATTTGTACACTTTTTTGTGTATGAAGTAAGAAAAGTCAAAGTGCCTTGAAAAACAAACCTTTTTTTTCAATTTGCGACTAAATGACACATAATCACTTATGTTGGTGAGTTCCATTTAATATTATAGAAGAATAATGGTGCATTTAATAAGAGTAGAATATATACATTTTCTATGTAAAAATTAGATTAAGCATGTTACTGTTGTTAATAAAAGTAAATGTTGTATGCTTCCCAACTCAAGCTTAGTGCTTTACTGTCAAATGTGTATAAAAAAGAAATGAACATATAGTATTATTAGTAACTGCACTTATGAATGCAAAGCAATAGTAATTTTATGATTAAATCATTTTTTTTTTTATACTCCCACACACTATCCCCCAGCTATCCCAAATCTGCTCCTTGCGCCACCATCTGTAGAATTAGTGGCGCTGGTGCTTCTGCTCTCAAATGTTAGTCTGGAGCTCTGCTGACAACACACTGTATTGAAAGGACAGAGTGCTTTAACAAGACTTTATGACAGTTATATGTCTACTATTCACTAATCATTAACACACTACAATGTCCTGGCAAACCATTCTGTCCTTGCAATGTAGTGTGTTTTCAGGTTCACATATGGTGTAACTACAATGACTATGATTTCAATACAGTGTCCTGGCAAACCATTCTGTCCTTGCAATGCAGTGTGTTTTCAGGTTCACTACAGGTAACTACAATGACTGATTAACAGCGTGTAACTCTACCACAAGTCTCTATGTCAAATTTCTATTTGGCATATATAAAGTAAGCACACTCAATGAAAATGACACAATACCTGTTCTGAACTTCTGGTAAGAGTCTAGACATTGCAGTAACGGCATCTGCCTTCATCTGTAAAAGAGACAATAAATGTACGTAAATACTGGTGTAGAATATTAACTCAAGCTAAATAAGGAAAATAATCCTGTGATATGCTGTGAAAGCAGCAGAATCTTAGAAAGCACTGTGACACAGATTGTTGGTTATACCACCCAGCACTAACCTTTATAACATCAGTTAAAATATGAGGTACTGCATTAAAGTGTTGTTTTACGCCTGACATCTGGTTCTGCCTTTTCTGGTACAGAATTTAACCATGCAAAGCTACAATGACCAAACCTTATTGATGTCACTGACAACACACTGTGACTGTATTGAAAGGACAGAGTGGTTTAGCAGGACTTTATGACAGTTATATGTCTACTAGGGCTGTAACGATACACCAAACCCACGATTCGGTTCGTATCACGATTTTTGACCCACGATTCGGTTCGTATCACGATTTTTGACCCACGATTCGGTTCGTATCACGATTTTTTCGTGGGGGGTGGGAGAAAAAAAAGAAAGATTTTTAAAACAATATTTTTTATTAAATAACATTTGAAAAATCTTTATAAACTGAACACCAAAGAACAAGATTAACTATGCAAATTATTAACAATATAAATAGTAGGGATGTGCATTTTAAGCAAAAGTAATATTCGATAATCGCTGGGTATTATTCGATTACTATTCAAAAATCGCACCCCTCGCGTGCATGTACCCACCCACCCACGCACACACACATACACAGAGAGAGAGAAGGAGAGAAACTATTCAGGCTTTTAATCTGTAAGATAACAGTTTTATTAATTAGAGAATAGTCTATCTTAACCTGAGACAATTAATGGTCATAACTTATGATTGCTGAAACATATTAATATAACATAACCGAATGAGGCATTTATTAACAGAACAGTCCGTCGATTATCAACTGCTCATAAGGTTAGGACATTTATATTTAAAAAATGAGCATGAACATTCATTAAAAAAACGTAACCGTTTGATTAATTAATTAATGAATATTAGGCTTAAAACATATTACGCTAAACAGAATATCATTCTTAAAACATTACGCACTAAAACATATTTTGAACAACCTGAATGACGGCACTTATTATGTGAACATTAATTTTATCGTCTGTCATAACAATAACATATTTCATATAGGTTATTGATGAGCAAATCATTTATTTGAATTAGCGAGAGTTAGAGAGAGAGATATGAAAGTTGCACGTACATGTGCACCTGCATCTGCGCGTCTCTCTCTACAAGCAATGAGGCTTAGTTACTTTAAAAAACGATTTTACCTCCTCATTGCAGAGAAATATAATGTTGCGAGTCAGTAGCCTATCGAAGCTATTTTACTAAGAAAAAGTTCCCGTGCAGTTTGTGCGCTGCGCGATCTCTGATATCTGTGTGCAATAATGTGTGTGCGCGTGCGTCTATGAAAGCAGCGTATCCTGCATATAGTTTTGGTTTAGCTACAAACTCGAGCCCGAAGCTATCCATTAAATATTAACGCGGCCCGAAACCCGAAAGGCAAGCAGACCTCTCTTGTGAACAGCCTGAATGACGGCGCTTATTATGTGAACATTATTTTAACGTCTGCCTTTATAACAATAACTTATTTCATATATTAAATGAACATGTTCACATGCTCGGGAAGAAGACGGGAGTGCAATCTGTTCACAATTAGTCCGGGGAACTTTTAATTGAACTAGGGAATGAATATAGATCCCTGCAGTTTATCAGAATTCTCCGCCCGAGTCCGACCAGAGCCCGTGTCTTTCTCTATCTCTCCCCAACATTATAAATCTGCTTTTGCGGCCATTAAAATAGTTCCGTTTGGTTTTTAATAGCAAAGTGGTCATTAATTCGTTTAGTTTCTTTATTAATTTAATTCAGAAATATGATTGGAGCACGCACGCGATGTCCTTGAGGGGAAAATCTGTGTGCAACTAGCTCAACTTTTGCAGGCAGGTGTCACATGATTGGAAAGGTAGTCACGGGGTGTGTCGCGATTCTCCCTTATCACACCGCGACACAGGATCGTGGATCTGAGTGTCGCGATTTCGGTTTCATATCGCGTATCGTTACAGCCCTAATGTCTACTATTCACTAATCATTAACACACTACAGTGTCCTGGCAAACCATTCTGTCCTTGCAATGTAGTGTGTTTTCAGGTTCACATATGGTGTAACTAACTTTTTTTTGTATTGTGTTGTACTAAACTCAGTACGGTGAGTCCTATAGTGGGTCTATTTTCAACTTTGAGCCTATAGTGGGTCTATTTTCAATTTGTTGGTATCTGTGTGATTCTCCACATCCATAAACAGAGAGAAGTAGATATGGCTACAATGTTCGTCTGCAAGCAGCATGCCATTTTATTTATTAATCGCTAGTGCAATAAAAGTTACACAGGGCTCTAGACTGCAACCAAAATAGTCGCATTTGCAAAAAAAATTGAGAATGTGTGAGTTACAATTCAATCTTGTGTTTCTACTACATCTAAAATCATCATAGAGATGATCATCATAGAGATGCTGCCACGGTTGTTTAAGCTCTAACAGTCAGGGAGTCAGGAGTTTGTCAGATTTACACATAGATTCCTCTGTTTCTGTGACAGCTGGTGAACTGAGAGGAGAATAAGTCAACTTTATGGTTAACTACACATTGTATGTTTGCCATGAATAAAATGTATAATCAGATTATGTTTGAGGTTTATTTTGATTATTACTGGCGTTTCCACAGGCATCCGTGTGTATAAATATTTTTTGTTACTATATATGGTTATTTAAATGTCTGAAACATAAACATTATGTTGTTGAAAGCATAGAACAGTTAATATTTATGACAAGTTTTGTGCAAGTCTGTCTTTGGCTGAGTGCCAGTCAAAGGCAGGAGAGCAGATTTGAATATAGTAGTTTATAATGTCATCTACATAACTTTTGAATCACACCGGTGAGATTGAACGGTCCAGGGACCAGCCTACAGTGATGATGACAAGTACATGATTATGAGACATTACAAAACAGTACAAGGCAGTCAGTGCAGGAGTACCGTACCTTTGAACTTGTTAATGAACTGCTGCTCAAGGACAGTTCTTGATTGTATGTGTCTCTCTGCATCACATACAGGTTTAAGCCTGTGAAGCCTTGAACCGTTCTCCATTTCATCTATCTGCAGAAATTAACATATGTTACTATAAAAACACAGAACATTTCCAAATATATGCATCTGTAATATTAGGGCTGTAACGATACACCAAACCCACGATTCGGTTCGTATCACGATTTTTGACCCACGATTCGGTTCGTATCACGATTTTTTCGTGGGGGGTGGGAGAAAAAAAAAGAAAGATTTTTAAAACAATATTTTTTATTAAATAACATTTTAAAAATCTTTATAAACTGAACACCAAAGAACAAGATTAACTATGCAAATTATTAACAATATAAATAGTAGGGATGTGCATTTTAAGCAAAAGTAATATTCGATAATCGCTGGGTATTATTCGATTACTCGAAAATCGCACCCCTCGCGTGCATGTACCCACCCACCCACGCACACACACATACACAGAGAGAGAGAAGGAGAGAAAACTATTCAGGCTTTTAATCTGTAAGATAACAGTTTTATTAATTAGAGAATAGTCTATCTTAACCTGAGACAATTAATGGTCATAACTTATGATTGCTGAAACATATTAATATAACATAACCGAGTGAGGCATTTATTAACAGAACAGTCCGTCGATTATCAACTGCTCATAAGGTTAGGACATTTATATTTTAAAAATGAGCATGAACATTCATAAAAAAGACGTAACCGTTTGATTAATTAATTAATGAATATTAGGCTTAAAACATATTACGCTAAACAGAATATCATTCTTAAAACATTACGCGCTAAAACATATTTTGAACAACCTGAATGACGGCACTTATTATGTGAACATTAATTTTATCGTCTGTCATAACAATAACCTATTTCATATAGGTTATTGATGAGCAAATCATTTATTTGAATTAGCGAGAGTTAGAGAGAGAGGTATGAAAGTTGCGCGTACATGTGCACCTGCATCTGCGCGTCTCTCTCTACAAGCAATGAGGCTTAGTTACTTTAAAAAACGATTTTACCTCCTCATTGCAGAGAAATATAATGTTGCGAGTCAGTAGCCTATCGAAGCTATTTTACTAAGAAAAAGTTCCCGTGCAGTTTGTGCGCTGCGCGATCTCTGATATCTGTGTGCAATAATGTGTGTGCGCGTGCGTCTATGAAAGCAGCGTAGCCTGCATATAGTTTTGGTTTAGCTACAAACTCGAGCCCGAAGCTATCCATTAAATATTAACGCGGCCCGAAACCCGAAAGGGAAGCAGACCTCTCTTGTGAACAGCCTGAATGACGGCGCTTATTATGTGAACATTATTTTAACGTCTGTCTTTATAACAATAACTTATTTCATATATTAAATGAACATGTTCACATGCTCTGGAAGAAGACGGGAGAGCAATCTGTTCACAATTAGTCCGGGGAACTTTTAATTGAACTAGGGAATGAATATAGATCCCTGCAGTTTATCAGAATTCTCCGCCCGAGTCCGACCAGAGCCCGTGTCTTTCTCTATCTCTCCCCAACATTATAAATCTGCTTTTGCGGCCATTAAAATAGTTCCGTTTGGTTTTTAATAGCAAAGTGGTCATTAATTCGTTTAGTTTTTTTATTAATTTAATTCAGAAATATGATTGGAACATTTTATGTTTGTTAAATTCAAGTTTTCGTTTTTTTTAAATACCAAGCGGCCAGCGCCAGTTTGATTAGTTTATCTTTCTCAAATAAATAAGATTAATGTCATATTTTAAGAATAAAGTATTGATTACAATAATAAAATCATGTTACATTGCGTGAAGTTAAAGTGAAAATTACACCTGTATAATCCGCCAATAAAAAATAAAGTCTGTGGCATCCAACCTGTCATTCTTCACATTTAACACAAAAAAGAGCACAAATATTTTTTACATAAATATTTATGGTTATCAACCAGTGGAATATTACATTATTCATTCTACAAATAATTTGAATGCAGGGAGCTGGTCACGACTTCATAAGTGGGAAACAGGATGTTTCTGATAGCACGTGAAGGTGGCAGAGAAGTGCTCTGGCTCAGCGCAGGGGAAAATCTGTGTGCAACTAGCTCAACTTTTGCAGGCAGGCGTCACATGATTGGAAAGGTAGTCACGGGGTGTGTCGCGATTCTCCCTTATCACACCGCGACACAGGATCGTGGATCTGAGTGTCGCGATTTCGGTTTCATATCGCGTATCGTTACAGCCCTATGTAATATGCTGCAACATCCATACAGTATACACAGAATCGCTTCTTTTCAGGGTGTATGATATCAACTCAGTTGAATTTTACAAGAAAGCCCAAAAGTCCAAACACACTCGGACTACCTCAGGAGGTAGTATAGTTTACTCCAGGATTTTAGTGCAGTTCACTTAAAACACACTCTGGGAAAACAAAGCACTGTGTACATAATCATTTTACGTAAACAGCATCTGAACACCTCTATGAAAAGCTGTATTGTACAGTGAGGTTGACATGAGATAAAGTCAGCACAATTCATTACATGATGGTTTAGATAAATGTTGCATTACATCTGTACCTCTAATTTTATATTTCAT
>CM049865.1:56000913-56008413 GCA_027474115.1 Schizopygopsis malacanthus
TTATGGGCTTCAGGTCATCTACATCGCTGGGTCTGGTGTCTCTCATCTAGAGTCTTAATGGGCTTCAGGTCATCTGCACTGTTGGGTCTGGTGTCTCTCATCTAGACTCTTTATGGGCTTCAGGTCATCTACGTCGCTGGGTCTGGTGTAGGGCTGTGCGATTAATCGAAATCGAAATAAAATCGCGATTTGAGATTGCGCGATTTCTAAATCGCTTTATAGCTCGATTTTTTTTATGCGCCCCTGCCCCAACCTCCCGCAGTATGCTATCTGAACCAATCAGAATGCAGCAGAACAGAACAGACCGGGCATACAGACAGATAGTATGCTAAAGAAACAGGGAAGATGAGTTCAGAACAGGATAAGGACTTGGTGGACAAAAAAATGCATGTTGCATGCAGAGCACACAGCGGGGAGTAGCGATCATATTTCCTTCAGAGCGGAGAGCGTCTTTCTGAAGATTGCGCTCCGCTCGCTCATACGCTCAGCGCCGCTCGCTCAGCACAAAATGCCCTTTGGTAATTTGTTAATTCCAGAATCTGTGGAATAGGCTAAGCAATGTTTGTCTAAGCTAATGTTTCTAAAAGCTAATTCTAAAATCCTGTGAAGATTGACACGTTTTAATGGACCGCATTTCCCTGCAGTTTTGGTCTATTTTTAATTTTAGAAAGTGTTTATTTTATTTACACCACGAAATAATTATTTGTCAAGTGCATTTCATCTTGTGTGTGCTTTCATGGGCCCGATAAGTATTTTGTGAAATTCTATATCTGCTTTTCATCTTGTGTGCGTGTTTTGAATATGAAGCGTTGTTTTAAATGGAAACGTATACTTTTTCAGTTATTTAATTTTTTACGCAAATGTTCCAAGTGGCTTCAAAACAAGACACGTTTTTAAATTAAGATTTAAATGTTATACATTTAAATTAGGGATGTTCATTTCGGTTATTTTTCCTAACCGTTAACCGACAAATATTATAGAACTGAATTAAATTAAAAAGAATAAGTGTCTGTGACCCGTTAAAAATACTAGCATCTGTTTTTCGGGGATTAATTTCACATGCGCAAAAAGCAGCAAACAACAGAACGAGGATTCACCTGATCATATCATATTACATCACGCACCTGCAGCACTTCTGGCAGAGAAAAACTTAATTCACCTAGATGCTGGGTTCAGCCTTTTGGGTCATTGTTTGGGGGTTATTTGTTCAGTGGTTGGGTAGTTTGTGTACATTTTATTTTATTTATAAAATTGTTTCTGTCAGTATATTGTTTAAATCTATGCAGAGCAACATTCGCGGTGTGAATCACTAAACGAACGTTGCTCGCGTCGGTCTTATTGCTTGATAAAGAGTCTGATGCTTTGCATAAAATAAACGATTATATTTATAAAGATACAGAACACAAATACTTTGGATGTTAAAACATGTCCTCAGAGCTGTTGACTGTTTGTTGTTGAGCAGGTTATGAAGGCAATCGCAGTACGTTTCGTCCATGAGTGAAGCGCAGAGCGGCGGTCTGATCCGTGATCGTTCCCGCCGAACACGACTCCAGCTCGGCGTGAGAGTCAGCGCCGTTACGGTGGAAGCACAGTTACAGAGTGGTCCATTTACTCGTGAATTACATCGGTTTAATGTTTAATCTTTACTTCTAATGTTTGTTAAACGAGATTAAATAGGCAATGTGTAGGCTTATAAAAACAAGCAAATGAGAAATAAAGGAAGTTATCACGTCTGGAGTATTTTACAGAAGTTTAGAGGATTTAAGTTAATTTGTAAATGCATAAAGTAAAAAAAAGAAGAAAAAAAAGCGAATATTATAATAGAAACGAATAAAGCCATTAGCTGAGTTAAATCATCCATTAATGATGGGTTAAATAAACAATCAAATTTACTGGGTAAAATTAACCCCAAATGTACTCTTTTACCAGCCCAAACTGGTTTGTTTTGAACCCAGTGTTTTTAGAGTATGCAGAGTTTGTTCATTATTGTGCTGCGCGAAATTAAAGCAGACGGCAGAAAGATGCATTCTATTTGTTTTCTTATTTTACAAAAAAGCAAAGATTATTTTTTTTATTGAATGTACACAAATAAAAGCAGACCTTTTACAATCCGATTATCTTCATGACCAAGAGGAGTTGCTGCCACTGTTCGAAGGGGAATAAATCCAGTGATTGCTCCAGCGCCGCATGCGCGCTCATTTAAGCATTCTACCTTCACACTGCAGCCTGTTAATTATCATTATAAAAAACAACCGGTCAAACATATGGAGAAACACACTGCTCTGTTTAAATATGTAGTAAAATCTGTGCTGTTTACCGCCGTGAAGTTATGCAAAACATTTTGTTTTATGTGGATATTGTAAAATAAATAAAAGGTAAATAATATTTTGGCATTTAAATACCGCGAATACGGGAACATTTGATTTTGTGTTGAACGAGAGACCCAACATTGGTTTCAGTTTTGTTTTAGCCTAAAATAATTAGTTTTGGTTTGTCGTTATAGCTTCTTATTTTTAATTCTTGTTATTTTCTAGCCTACTGTTAATTGTAAGGATTTGTTGTGGAGTGAGGGGAACTAAAATAGCCTAGCTATGTTTACAGTGTTTATTATAATGTTTGTAATTCGCGTCAGCCTATTTCTGAATGAAATAATAAAATGCAATTTATAGGCTATTTGTTTTTTTCTCTCTCTGACTCTCTCTAAAAAACGTGTTTTTTTATACGTGTAGCTTATATTAACCATGCAGCAAACCTTTCAAATTATTTTGATAAATTACAAAAAATAAATAAATAAGTGAATTTAAACCGTTTAACTGATTGTATTAATGGGTCAAAATTATTATCGGTTGGTTAAAGGTTAATTAACATCCCTAATTTAAATGAACAATTTCACTCTGAAACATAACCATTTCTTATCGGACTACTGCTTTAATTGAGCCATTTATTCAATAATGTCACTATAAACAGGAAAAAATAAATATGCATAATCTTACTGGAGACATTTAATGTGAGCGCGTGATCTGAGCGGGATTCGGTTTACCGGTGAGCGTGAGCGGATCATTAGCGGAGCGTTTGCTTTGGCCGTGAATGACTGAGCGGAGCGCACACACACAAAGCGCAATATTGAACCGCTCCGCTTCGCTCACATGCTCTGGTTGCATCTTGTTTTGTTGGATTTGATTACTCACATATACATATAATATATATATATATATATATATATATATATATATATGTATTTTGCCATATGTCTGTTCTAGAGACATGTTACAACTTTTTGGGAAAGGTCTAATTGGTTTCCTTTGGAAATATGTTTCAAATTCACACAGAATGCATTTATAACTGTAAAGGTCAAGGTTTCTTTATTTGTCACATGATAAATTATACAGGGTATAATCAAAAGTGAAATGTAGATCAAATCAGGTCCGCTCAGTGGACAGTGCAAAGAATAAAAATTATATAAAAGTAACACCACACAAGAGCATATATATATATATAGGTAAAAAAAAGAAATAAAGAGTAAAATGTGTAATAGAATAAAGAAAAGTGCAAAACAAGATGTGCAAGACAAGTAAGATGTGCAAAAACAAGTAAGATGTGAGATAAAGCATGTCTGTTTGTCAAAATCGTGATTAAAATCGAAATCGAAAAAAAAATCAAAAAATCGTGATATATATTTTTTGTCCATATCGCACAGCCCTAGTCTGGTGTCTCTCATCTAGAGTCTTTATGGGCTTCAGGTCATCTACATCGCTGGGTCTGGTGTCTCTCATCTGGTGTCTGGTGTCTAGAACACACTTCCGGTTTGTCGCTGACGCATGTTCTGAATTGAATTTCCGTCAAGCAAATTATTTATCGTCTATTTTCTATCTTAAATTCCGATTTTATACACAATAATTTTTGTTTCTATAACGTGTGAATATATTCCCGATCGCATTCTGCAACGAGAATAATCAGAGCGGCTTGTTATCGCAAGTTTTATTTTGATTTCCCGAGTCCGCTATTAGCTTTAGCCCGTTAGCAAAGCCAGCGCGGGTGCCGCTAACACAGCTAATACCCCTTTTCACACACACACACACACACACACACACACACACACACACACACACACACACACACACACACACACACACACACACACACACACACACACACACACAAACGCATACACACATTTAACATTGTTTCACTGTTACTTGCTTTAATGGCGGATTTGTGTCTACCTTTGTGTGCAGGTGAGGACACGTTCGAGCTGCATTCGGTGCAGCTGTAGCTGGAGGCCGTGGAGAGACGGATCCACGAGCTGCTTGGGAAACAGGCCCAGCTGAGGAAACGGAAAGCAATGCTGGAAACATCTCGGGCTGACGCTCATAAGTCCGGGGTAAGTATGCAGCGCGCTGCTAACACTCCCACCACCTCTACTCCGTGTGTTTCTATGCACAGGCCCCGTGCACCCGGGACGCGATCGTCACAGATGGCCTTCACTCCGGCGCCGGGAAACCACGGACCCTGGGTGCAGCAGCGGAAGACGCGATCCAGGCCCCGGGCGACGACTTCTCCCCCCCCGGTCTTCGACATCTCATCCCGGAACCGCTTCGCCCCTCTCTGCGAGACTGATCGTGACGCTGTGGTCATCGGAGACTCAATCGTCCGGCATGTCCGTGCTACGTTAGCTGAAGGTAAAGTGCACACTCATTGTCTCCCTGGTGCTCGTGTTCTTGATGTTTCTGTGCAGATACCTGTGATCCTGAAGGATGACGAGAACGTTGCAGCTGTTGTGATTCACGTGGGGGCTAACGACACCAAGCTGCGGCAGACGGAGACACTGAAGAGGGACTTCAGGAGCCTGATCGAGACAGTACACAGCACATCGCCAGCGACGACGATCATCGTGTCAGGACCTCTTCCCACGTATCGACGAGGACACGAACGGTTCAGTAGACTGTTTGCTTTAAATGAATGGTTGTTTTCATGGTGTACAGAGCAGAAAATTCTCTTTGTTAATAATTGGAATCTTTTCTGGGAGCGTCCTAGGCTATTTCGTGCTGATGGCCTGCACCCCAGCAGAGTCGGTGCGGAACTCCTGTCAGACAACATCACCAGGACGCTACGCTCTATCTGACTAGTAAGCCAATTCTCCAATAACAGCTATGATGACTTTTGTTCTACCCACTTAAATGATAAAGGTACTTGCAGTGTCCAATCTATACAGACTGTGTCTGTTCCCCAAATAGTGAGATCAAAATATACATTTAATGCAGGATCTAGAACAAATCTGATCGTGATTAAACCAGAAAAATGCTAATTAAATGAACAAAAACTATTTTTAAAACTTGGGCTCCTAAATATCCGATCACTCACACCGAAAGCAGTTATTGTAAATGAAATAATCACAGATAATAGTTTTGATGTACTCTGTCTGACTGAAACCTGGCTTAAAACAAATGATTATTTTGGTCTAAATGAATCTACTCCACCAAGCTACTGTTATAAGCACGAGCCTCGTCAGACTGGTCGTGGCGGCGGTGTCGCAACAATATATAGTGATATTCTCAATGTTACTCAAAAAACAGGATACAGGTTTGACTCATTCGAAATACTTATGCTCAATGTTAAACTGTCAGATAAGCAAAATAAATCTGTCCTATCTCTTGCTCTGGCTACTGTGTATAGACCGCCAGGGCCATATACAGATTTTCTAAAAGAATTTGCAGATTTCCTCTCAGACCTATTGGTTAATGTTGATAAAGCACTAATTGTTGGAGATTTTAACATTCACGTTGATAATACAAATGATGCGTTAGGACTTGCGTTTACTGACCTAATAAACTCTTTTGGTGTCAAGCAAAATGTCAACGGGCCCACGCATCGTTTTAATCATACGCTAGATTTAATAATATCGCATGGAATTGATCTAACTGATATAGATATCATACCTCAAAGTGATGATGTTACTGACCATTTCCTTGTATCATGCATGCTGCATATTACTGATATTAACTATATGGCTCCGCGTTATCGCCCAGGCAGAATTATTATTCCAGCCACTAAAGACAGATTCACAAATAACCTGCCTGATTTATCTCAACTGCTCTGTGTACCCATAAATACAGATGAACTAGACACAATTACTAGCAACATGGGAACTATCTTCTCTAATACGTTAGAAACTGTTGCCCCCATCAAAAAGGGTGAAGCGTGACCACCTGAGAGCAAAACGATGCGGATACAACCTTGGGGACATAGCCACAGGCCTAGGCCACAGGGTTACCTTGACCAGACCCGGGGTGAAGTCCATGCACATCTCACTGACATAAAGAGCCTGCAAATCCCCAACTTTCTTCATTGTTAGTGCCAACAAAAGAGTAACCTTGAGAGTCAGAATCTGGTCTGGAGCTGACTCTAAGGGCTCAAACGGGGCTGCAATTATACCCTCAAGAACTACTGATAAGTCCCAAGAAGGAACTCCAATAGGACGTACTGGTCTCAGCCGTCGGACGCCACGCATAAACGCAGAGACCATCCGATGCCTCCCCAGGGGAACTTCATCCAGCGCTCTCCGAGCGGCAATGGCCGTGACGTAAACCCTTAAGGTGGTAGCGGCTGCCCGTGGCATCAGTTTCTTGCCCTGAAGCTGAGAGAGCAGGTCCTGCCTGATCGGAATCTCCCAAGGGGGCTGATACAGAAGAGGAATCAGCTCTGAGAACCAGGTCTGGGATAGCCAGAACGGGATAGTAGGAGACGGGCACCACTCTCCTTCACCCTGCACAGAACTTCCGGAATTAGCTTGACTGGCGGAAATGCGTACAGTCTCACGTTCGGTCAAGGATGGGAGAATGTGTCTATGCCCAAAGGTGCCGGAGAACTCAGGGACAACCAAAGCGGGCATTGGGACGACTCCTGCGATGTAAAGAGGTCCACTTCTGCTTCGCCGAACAGATCCCAAAAAGGGGCTACTGTCTGACGTTTCAACATCCATTCCCCCGGCCTGAGTTTCTGTTTCAACAGAAAATTGTCTGCAAGGTTCAAAACTCCCGGAACGTGAACTGCTCTCAGGGAGAGGAACTTGTCCTGAGACCAAAGGAGAAGACGGCGCGCAAGCCTGTTCGGGGTGCGTGACCGTGAACCCCCTTGGTGATTTATGTGGGATATCACCGCCATGTTGTCCATCCTGACTATCACATGACACCTCCTGAGAAAGGGGAGAAAGTGAATCAGTACCAGGAAGACGGCTCTGAGCTCCAGGCAGTTTATGTGCCAGGAGAGGAACTCTCCAGTCCATTCCCTGCGCGGCAGTCTGCTTCAAAGACCGTGCCTCAGCCTGTCATTTATGCGTCCGTCGTAACCATATGGCGACGGTGAATCGCACCTATTCTGACTCCACTCCGAAGAAAAGTGGGGTCTCGCCATATTAAGAGGGTGCGAAAGCAACTTCGTGACATCCTTAGAGCATCGGTTAAAGCAGGCCCGAAATCCTAGGAGTCGGAGGCTGCTGTAAAT
>CM049865.1:56010913-56020913 GCA_027474115.1 Schizopygopsis malacanthus
CATTCAAACACACACACACACACACACACACGATCACAACATTAATGCTGTAAACTTCTGCATATCTTCCACACATTATCTAAAGTCCATTGCTCTCGAGGTGAGAGCTGCTAAAACATCAGTTTCCCAGCATGCACCTGATCACATGACTCAACAATCACCTGACCTCAAAAAACACAAAGACTGTCCGTTTGACTAAATGTCCTCATTTCTCATTAAAAAAACTACTAATTTCAGTTCCCAGTATGTGTACGGTAGGAACCCAGATCTGAGCTGAAGCGGACACACGAGGACAGACACAGAGCTGATCTTTATTAAACCTGGTTTAGATGTTTATTAATCCATCTGTCATAAACTGTCCTCATTTCTCTGCTTCACACTTGATAAAGTTTAACAGTCGAAATCCATCGTGAAGAAGCTCATCTGACACGCGTGTTCATTAAGAGGAGAATATAAACAGTTATTAATGAATCAGTCTCTGATGAAGACTGTGCTGTAAATAATTACCAACGGTTTACTGTTACAGTAAAAACCTGTTCAATGCTTAACGGTAAGCTCCTGTAACATGTACAGGGAAAAACTCACTTTCCCAGAATGCCCTGCGCTCCATTTCAAATTCAGTTTGAGTTTTTTTCTTTAAAATAACTCATCATATATGTTTATTAGGGTTGTATGTTACATCTAATGTTGCATTATTTCAGTTTCTCGTGTGATGGAGTTTAGTGTTTGTGTGAATAATTAAAACTGCTTTGATTAATCATGTGACTTTATCATTTCCGCTTGCTTTTGCTGGTTATCAGCGTGTTACAAAGCCACAAAACAGATTTGAGTTGGTATATTAACATTATATCAGTTAATGAAATTACGGTATTTAACTGTAAATTTAAGTTAAAACCGTAAAGTTACCATATTTTGTGTGGTAGAATTCCAGCCACCACAGCTGCCGTTTCTTACCAGTGGGAATGCTGTGACCTCTTGACCTCTTTGAGGACTCAGCAAACGCTACACGCATCACGCTAATGTGCTGCTAGCTAGCCGTTAGCGAGAGTCAGACGAGTTCGTTAGACGTGGAGTTAATGACAAACACAAACTACAGGAGATCACCGGGTAAGTTAAGAAATCCTCTGAAATCCTCAACATGTCAAGAGCATAGACTGTAATAACATGGACGTGACGTCACCCATCGGTTTCTGAAGCTCAAAGTGGGCGGAGCTGGCCGCCGCCATCTTGGCTGCGCATCACTCCCGGATAATCCAAAGTGGGCAAAAAAGCGGGATGTGGGAGGAGCTGGTTGCTGAAACCACGCCCAACAAGCACGAGGCAGCGGCAATCCACCTATCACTCAAATGGCCACGCCCCCCAATTATGCAGAACTTTAAGGTTTAGTATAATTTAAATGGATGAGTTATAACCCCCCCCCCCCCCCCTTCACAGTTATCATGAAGGGCAAAGTTTGCGATATAGATCAAAACCACTTTTTGCACCAGACTGTAAATATGTTTCTGCTGTAAAGTTGGGTGTTTTAACATGGGGGGGGGGGGATCTATGGGATTGATTCCCTTTTGGAGCGGCCAGTCGATGAACTACAGTTTTAGTCACGTCCGTGTTTGCTTCACGAGAGACAGCGCCTGGTCAAGAGTCATGAAGCTGAAGAGGTCAACAGATGCTGACGGTCAAGAGCTCCTGCTGGACAAACACAGACGTAAAGACGCTCTCGCTTCTGTAACGATAGAGCGATACAATATGACTGACATCGGTGTGACTCGTTACAGCACTGCAGTAACACGAGCGCATCATACGAAGCTCCTGAAAGCTGCAGAACGAGGAACGACGCACCGCCTTTGATCAGCAACACTTTGAATATTCTGTCAGACGCTCTGCTTTAATACGAAAGAGAAACACTGAGACACAGCGGCCTGCAGGACGGACGGACGAGCATCAGATCTCAGACGCAGCAGTGAAGCTCTATATGACACTTATACGAGTTTCTGTGGTTACTGTACGACGACTCTTCCCTCTTCTGAAGAGTCACCATCGTTTGATTTGGTTTCAGGGCTTCAGAAAGACACAGAGCTGTCTGGAAACCGTCTTTTCTATCAGCGAAGAGAAAAACTGAAGCTTTGAGCAGAGAAGCTCTTTGGTGCTTCACGAGTCGTTTACAGGTCAGGTTTAGATGTGATACGCCAGCCAGGAAAACCATTTAATAAATGTCATGGATCTGCCCTTGGCCGTCCCGATGGTGCTCAGAGATGCACCTCTGCTCTGATGAAGCTGTTGATTGGTTATTAGGCTGATTAGAGCATCACAGATGTGACGAGACACGCCGTTATCCATCATACTCACCACAACAGCTGTCGCTCTTCACCGACTCGTCCCGAGCGCGATACGAACACACAAGTGTTTCTGTCCTCAAACCCTGAACTGCTCAAAGCACTCGGACCGATGCAGTGCAAGACTAAAGAATAAAATACAGAAAGAAAGAACGAGCCGTGAAAAATAAAACACGTGCTTACTGTGTGGCTAGGGTTTGGCTCATCAGGGTTACTTGCATGCAATTATGCATAACTTATTGTTATTATAATAGTAAGTACATGTAACCTGTGTAACAAAGACACCTTAAAATAAAGTGTTACCAACATCATGATACTGCTGATGATCCCAGACTCTCAGATCAGATGTTCATGATGGAGATGCTGTGTGTATGAATGCCTCTGTGATCATGGAAAATGAGTGGTGATTTGAGGACGAGGGTTTGTTTTCGTTAACGAGCACGCTTTAATCTCTGGAGAAACACTGAGCTCAGAGAGAACGAAACGCTCATCTACACACTTTCATCCTGATTCTGCAGAGTATGAATGACATCGGTCAAATCATGTCCTCCCGTTAATACAGCCAGAGCGACTCTATTAAAACATAATAAAAGTGAAATAAATGAGGTTTTCTGAAGGGCGGAACCGTCTCATTACCAGCAATTAGTGTCACAGAACAGAGTAAAGCCAAATAAACACACAAACAACGAGACGAGGAGAAACTTCTAGTTTGCATGAGACATTAAATTTAAAAACAATCATATGAATTATGATTCAGAATAAGGTTGAGCGTTATTACCGTGTACTGTGAAATTGATCATCAGTGTGAACAAATCGTTGTACAGACGGTGTGAATTAATCAATGAATCAGACTCAGTGAATGAATCAGTGTGAATGAATCAATGAATCAGACGGGAGTGAATGAATCAATGAATCAGACGGGTGTGAATGAATCAATGAATCAGACTCGGTGAATGAATCAGTGTGAATGAATCAATGAATCAGACGGGAGTGAATGAATCAATGAATCAGACGGGAGTGAATGAATCAAGGAATCAGACGGGAGTGAATGAATCAATGAATCGCTGTAGAGACAGGTGTGAATGAATCAATGAATCAGACTCGGTGAATTAATCAGTGTGAATGAATCAATGAATCAGACGGGTGTGAATGAATCAATGAATCAGACGGGTGTGAATGAATCGGTGTGAATTAATCGGTGTGAATGAATCAGTCGTCAGGACAGACGTGTATCATGATATGCTCCTCTCTCGGATCCAGTGCCGCAGTATCGCGGCGTTCTGCAGGAGGGCTGTTAGAGGAACATCTCTTCATATTTAATATGACAGGACAGTCTAAGTGTGTTTACACCTTTGAACTTTTATCAAACCATTTTCCCTGGACGCTTCCTTCTGGAGTGTCTTAATTAAAACTCTTTGAACATCTCATCTATCACCTGATTACACCTCGGCGTGTGTCAGATCTCCTCGTCCAGACCGAACCAATGCATCTTGATCTGAACTACAAACACAAAAGACTCAAAGCGTCCAGAAACCTGCTGACGAACTCGTTCGGTGCACACGCCTGCAGACAGACAGAGACGTAACATGACTTCATGTGTTCGGTTACATCACAAATAAATAAAATACTCTCCTAAAACTCCACATATGTTCATATGCATGTACTGTGTGTTATATATGGTGTACATGCAGTATTATTGGGTTCTCTTTCCTTTAAACCGTCCATTCTTAGTTTCTTTCTTCAAATCAAAGGTTCCCTTGGTTCTTCCTTCCCTCTGAGAATCAAGCACATGAATATTACAAAAAAGGTTCAGCGTGCCGTATCACATCATATACTCTTGGAAACGCCGGAGGCTTCAGAGAGGCTTTCATCTTCACCGAGAGTTTCTCTGCAAAACATCAAAGCCTGTGTGCTTCTATTTGTCTGAGAGCCGCAGCGGAGATTAATTGTGCTTTAATAATCAGACGCGCTATAAATGCGATTGAACCGCGCGTCCCCGGCACCGGCCAGACGCCAAATGAAGTGATTGTCTGTGAAAGTCCAGTTTTAAATCAAAGTGAAATAGAGTCACGTCACACTGATGGAAGGTGACAGTTTCATATTGACTCTGACTGAGGAGAGAAAACCACTTTCAATATATTAAATATCAGAGCGGCGGCGGCGGCGAGCCACCAATGAAGAATACCCAGCCGAGAGAGAAAATAAAAGCAATGCACTCGTCCTGTCGGCTCATTCATTATTCACTAACATTACAGGTGTTTTCACGATCACGTTCTATCCTGTAATATCCTTTAACACGAGCCACTTCTATAATAAGATGTTATGCATCATCTATAGCTAACTGAGTTTGACCAGATCAGATTTGGGTCAAAGTACAACACAAACACATTGACATGTCTCTCACCGTATACACGAAGTAGTGAAAGAAAAAAGAACATAACTGAGGCAGATTTGCTTCTCCGTTGTATTAAATGTGGCCAGATTTCCAGTGTGAACAGATCATGGTTCTGAACTGACCCGCGCGTGCAAAAGAACGATACGAACAGGGTTTACAGATTTTCACGACCAAATCCGCTGTTTCTGTTTCTCAAAATGAGTCCAAAACTAGCCCAATCATGTTCGGGGGGGGGGGGGGGGGGGATATTGTGATAGTGGGGTCGCGCCAACACACAAAGTTGAAAAACATCCCGCGGCAACAGAGTAAAAAGTAGCCCAATTCCGCGGGTAAAATGTCCGGTCGCACTGCTAATCATCTGGATTTAGTAACACAAATCAGAATTGAAAAGACCAGATTGCATGCGGTCATGACAAACACCGATCGGGCCACATTTGCCTGCAGTGTGAACCTAAAGCTCTTAAAGTACTGCTAGCACAAACATGACCCTGTACAATTAAACTAAATCTATCACGGCTGTCGGAAATACAGCGTCGTTCAGGTGAGTTATTACTAAAACCAAGGAGTTTAGATGAGTTTGTGCACTCTTTCACGAATTCTCTCGTCATAAACAACCAGAGGTGGAAAGAGTACAAAAATATTCTACTCAAGTAAAAGTACCATTACATTACTGAAATTTTACTTAAGTACAAGTAAAAGTACCAGTCTAAAAATATACTCAAGTAAAAGTAAAAAGTAGCTCATTTAAAATTTACTCAGAGTAAAAATTACTTAGTTACATTTTAACAATGAGAGGGAGGAAAAAATGGGATCGACCAAACCTCAGTACCTGGAGGGCCACAGCCCTACACAGTGTAGATATTACCCTAATTAAACACATCTGATACAGCTAAACTAATCATTTAGGCTTATTTGAAAACTACATGGTGTGTGTGTTGGAGCAGGGTTGGAACTAAACTCTTTAGGGCTGTGGCCCTCCAGTAACACCCTCCAGAGTTTGACACACCTGGGATACGGGCCTATAAATCTCAAACTAGGTGTTTTTAATTCAAGGAATCGGTTAATTAGAATAATAACACATTTAGGCTGTTACCAGGGAAATTAAATCAGTATCAACAAAATTAATCTTTGCAATGCAGAGGAAACGCAGAAGCTTCATCTGAAGTGTTATAGATGCATTTACACACTGACATGAATGCATTTAGCCTGCAGTTACAAATGCAGAAATAATGTTTTGATAAATAAGACATAAAATGTGACCCTGAACCACAAAACCATAAGGGTCCATTTTCCTAAATTGCGATTTATACATCATCTGAAAGCTGAATAAATAATATTTCCATTGATGTATGGTTTGTTATGATCGGACAATATTTTAAAATCTGGAATCTGAGGGAGCAAAAAAATCTAAATATTGAGAAAATCTCCTTTAAAGTTGTTCAAATTAAGCTCTTAGTTTTGATATATTTACAGTAGGAAATTTACAAAATATATTAATGGAACATGATCTTTACTTAATATGCTAATGATTTTTTGGCATAAAAGAAAAAATGTATAATTTTGACTAGGGGTGGGCATAGATTAATTTTTTTAATCTAGATTAATCTAGATTAATTTTGGAATTAATCTAGATTAAAATGGCTCATTTGAATTCTGCCGAAGGCATTCAGAATATGTGTGCTACCCAAATAATGGCTAAAAGTAAGTCTTTGAGAACGGGTTTCTCAAGCCAGGTGGCGCATTAGACCAGGAGCTCATCTCCTGTTTCCAAAATGCATCACAAACTGCTTGAGAAAGCTGTTCTACTATGATAATTGGTGATGAAAATAAACTATGTTCAATAAGATGAACTTGTGTTTACTAACTGTTTATTCAGTTAAACATGAATTTTGAACTGTAGGCCTACATAAGAGGTCGTGATGAACTGTTTACAGTTTCCATTGGGAAGCTTCTTAAAAATACATTTTCCCTGAAGCAAACCCGGCGGCTTCATAGCTGCATCCATGTTAGCACGTCACGTCTGATGTGGTAATTTCACAGTAACGTTAGGCATACACACGGGTTCGAAGCAGAGGGTGACACGGGAGTGAATTCTCAAGTTCACATGAGACCTAAAGCGCATCCTGTTTGCTTAAAAGCGCAACGTTTCGTTGTTATTCTGAGTGCACACAAATAAACGTAGAGTCTTTACAGATTCGAAAGATGTATTAGGCTACTTTTATCTGTATGACCAAAAATGACGGAGATTTTAAGAGCAAGTGAGCGCACCGGAGCCTGTCCTGCGCAAACGCGCTTCCACACAAACACTTCAATAGCGCACATTTCTCTAGGTTAACATCATATTGAGCGGCCATGTAAAGTTGCTACTACATACATCTTTCAGATGAAAAGCCATATTTGAGGTTGATGATAGGTGAGCGTTTGGATGTCCTGTCCGATTGTATTACCACATAGACCAGCCGTTAACAATCTGTCCATCACGGACTGCGAGCCTCTAGTTCGAAGACTCGTTCTCGCCCCCTACAGTGCAATTCGGCTAGGTATACATCCGCGCTAAAATATCAGGGTGAAAGTCATCATAGCTTGCGTAGTATAGACCCAGCTCCCAACCCAACTTTGAGAATAGATTAACGGCGATATTTTTTTTATCGCCGATAAGAGTCTCGCGTTAACGCAGCACGTTAACGCCGATAACGGCCCACCACTAATTTTGACCCATACAATGTATTGTTGGCTATTGCTACAAATATACCCCAGCGACTTAAGACTGGTTTTGTGCTCCAGGCCAGGGTCACAAATGTTAAATAGTCATTTGAAATACAAAAATCAAAAGATACTTTAAATGTTAAATTAGAGCCACCAGTAGGTGTCAGCAAGTCACTGATAAGAGAGTCGTTGTGATTGAACAGAATCATTTAAACGGTTAATTCAAGGAATGAAACACGTCATTGCTCAGAGTCAGAGACGCAAAACTGTGTATGGTGGCTGTGTATGGAATTATCTTTGTTGTCGAAATAGAGCAAAAACAGGTAATATGGCGTCTAAAACGTAAGTATCTTAATTAACTTCTTGTTTTTTGAACTGTTGTAAAAAGCAAAACTACAGGCCTATGTAATCATGGTGATTTTTAGAGAAAAACGGCATTCTTCATGTGATGTTGACTTACTATATTAAATTATATAAATATATAAATTGTCTGCTTCTATATCTTCAATTTTGTGATCCTTCTAAACGCATTTTAACAGACTGAATCACGCAGTGAAAGAAAGCAGTCCACGTGGATTAGTCTAATCTAACGTTACTAGATTTCACGGCACACTGTTTAGAGTGATTTGTTTGGTTTTTGGCAAAATATTGATAATGTCAAATCACACATCGTTAAAACAACAATTACTATATTATCTCAGATGATATTGCACACCCTGCACCACTGTCTTTTTGGCTCATTTGTGCAAAACCTTTTGCTAAACCGTCAAAGCTTCATTTTTACCACCAATGCAACGATGTAAGTATTTACCTTACGTTACCTCTACATGCTTGCGAAGGGCGATGTCGATATATTTATAAGCTGCTAGTTCGGTCTCCCGAGGCAAACACAGCTTACACTGCATAATAGAGCATGAATATATGGCCAGGGGTTCACTTCATTTCCTTCGAGTTCAACTTCAGCAGAATATGACGGGGTTTGGTTTTCAGCTGGGTCTGCACCAATAACGCCTGTCTTGTTCGTCTGCATCTTTCTTGTGATTTTAGCGCCAGTTTCTTCTTCTGCCCATTATTTGCTGCAGTTGTTTCCACGGAGCGATTTTTTTTACTCAGTAACGAATGTGTTTTAAAATGTAGCGAAGTACAATACTTCACACAAAATATACTTAAGTAAAAGTAAAATTACAGATTAAAAAAATTACTTAAAAAAGTACAAGTACACAAAAAAGCTACTCAATTACAGTAACGCGAGTAAATGTAATTCGTTACTTTCCACCTCTGTAAACAACAGATAAGCAGGGGTGGCGCTAGGGGTGGGCTGAAGCCCCGAATGTTTTCAGAAAAGCCCAGAATGTTTTTATTACCATGCCATGTACGCATAATCATCACTGAGATTTCATGCGCATTAAAATCACGAACCGCAGTTTAACTCCGATCACTGAAGCTCGTACTTCTGACTGACATGTAAACCGGCCAATCATCGATAAGAAGTAACAGCAGATCTTGCCATCTATAAAATTATGTTGTTGGTTACTGAGCCCTGTCACTTTGAAGAAACAAATAGCCTCTATATAGTATTAATTATAGTATTATATTATATACATACACAGCCTTTCTAGGACACACACGTATTTAGAGGGATTATATGTTTTGTTAGCATGGTCTGTGGCAGACTTTTCTTCATGTCAGGGCAACAATTCAATAAAAGAGAAGTTAATTTTAAAGTGGCTTAAATTGTAATATTGTCTTTTGCTCTATTTCACTAACAAATGTTTCCAAACAAAGCCCAGGGCTCCAGACTGACACCAGTTCTTTCTGCCGGTTCAAGTACATTTAGTTTATCTGTTGTCTGCATATGAAGAACATCAAAAGGCAAACGAAACAAAAGCGTAACAAAATACAACTACTCTAAACTGCGCAGCGAGGACCGTTTATCAGCTCCACGACACAAAAAAACATGTATTTTCTATCATTTAATGTTTCTATATTCCACTTTTTATATTTAAAACGTAAATATCATAACATTATTTATGCAATAGGTATAGTACAGTCTAAATACATTTACAAGTGCTAAAAAAATAAGTGTATAGAGGCTCTATAATAGAGCCCTGAATGTTTAATCATACTTATATATATATAATTTATATTATACTTGACATTTTAATTATATGGCTTTAAAAAAATAAAGGCACTTAGCTAAAGTATAATTTAAACATATATAGCCTATATTTTTAAGTGTATCCCATGTATTCGGACACATATTTGAATGTCTTTGGGCTTAGCCCCAGATATCCACTCACCCTAGAATCGCCGCTGGATGTAATTAAGACATTCACTTATCATACAGTGGCTTCATTGAGTTTTCTGAGAGTGCTTAAAGGGACAGTGCACCCAAAAATCAGCATGTACTCATCCTCAAGTGGTTCCAACCCTGTGTTTGTTCTGAAGATAGTTTGTAATCATTGACTTCCATAATAGGAGAAAACAATACTGCTCTGTCAGAATATCTTCTTTGTGTTCGGCACAAACACAGGTTTGGAAATACTGGGTGATTTTTGGGTGCACTGTC
>CM049865.1:56035913-56040913 GCA_027474115.1 Schizopygopsis malacanthus
AACTGAGTTTTAGTCGCTGAAAATACTTGTTCTAATCATTTTGGCCACCACTGTGTCTCGCCCCAAACTTCAACAGAGACAATTAAACAGCCTCAAAACTGCAGCTGAACCACACACGCACACACACACACGCACACACACACAGAAACGCAGATACAGACACGCAGACACACGGACACCCCACACACACACACGCACACACACACGCACCACACACACACACACACACACACACACACACACACGCATGCAAGCAAGCACGCACAAGCAAAAACAGACACACACACACTCACACACAGAGACAGACATACACGCAGACACAAACACACACGCGCGCAGGCACACACACACGTACGCGCACGCAAGCAAGCACGCACACGCAGAAACAGACACAGACACACACACTCACACACAGAGACAGACACACACATGCAGACACACACGCAGACACAGACACAGACACAAACACACACACGCAGACACACACAGGCACGCACGCACAGACAGACACAGACAGAGACGCACACACAGACACAGACACGCACACACAGACACAGACGCGCACACAGACACGCACACACACACACACACACACACACACGACCAGAAATGAATAGCTGGTGACGTCGTAATCACCCTGACGGGTTCATTTCATGATAAGGACCCGCTGACTGAGCATTGACTGAACCACTGACTGAATAACCGAACACATTAGTATGTAAATGATTATGTGAGCAGAAGAGATTGTGTCGTGAAACGGGAGACGGCGATGGAGGAGATGAACATCAGTTATAGAGATCAGAGTCACCGGACACACATGTCCGAGCCAGAATGAAGCAGTCCATCCAGAGAGACCCGAGAGAAGTTCTCAGCCGGACAAACTGTCATGAAAGCTGCAAATGAATGAAACGAAAACGTCCAGCAATCGTCCGAATCACGATCAGGCCACCGGGAGGCGCTACGGTTCCTGAACATCAGCTGTTATTACTATTGAAACAGGGCCTGGATCCGAATGCTTGCTATCACGGGTCAGTAGCTGGTCATGCTAGAGAGCATCTGCCCGCAGTCTCCCAGCTCCACGTGTTTATCTGCTAAAGCTCTCGCTGTAGTCTGTAGAGAAGCATGCATCCATGGACTAAAGCCACTCAACTCAATTTACTCTGCGGCTTGTTCTCTGGATGAGCCATTCTGATGGTAAATAAAGCCTGAGCCGCTGATCTGCAGTGAATTGTTAAACGGCTCTGGACCCACGGCTCTCAGGAGCTCTAAACTCTGACACTCGTCTACAGCAGCCTTCATAATTACAAACTTCACCTTATTCTAATCTGCTAATGAATATGCATGAGCTGCGATGAGTGGCAGTGGACGCTCTGCCCTCTGGCTATTAAATTATTCACTTTAACCCAAACTGCTACACTGACACAACGTGATCCACAGATCTGTGCTCGCCAAAAACCAGCACCGTGTCATTCATTCACCCTCAGTTCCAGCCCGGGGACGTTTATAGGAAGCAGGGCTGAAAGACTGGACCAGTTTTTTAGGTGAATTATTCCTTCACTAATAAAAACCCTAGCATCAGTCGCAGGTCCAATTCCCAGGAAAACACAGCTTGAGCACACTTTGGATAAAAGCATCTGCAAAATGCATCGCATGCAGACGGTCTTTAAACGGACAGGTCTGGTCTCGACTGAACACAGTAAACACACTGATATCATGCTCTACCCGTCGGTTAGTTTGCTCATGAATATCTGCAGCGTCTCTGTTATTATTACACTAACAACAGTCTAAAGTCCTGAAGGAAGCTCGTGATCAGGCCGCTGATCTCCCGCCGGTTCATGATCTGTTTGTCTCCGTCTCCTCCAGAAGAGATTCACCTCTGGTTTAGAGACACCACATACAACCATCTGCTTCCAGTCCAAACACACTCAGACACACACACACACACATGCACACCCACACATACTCTCTCTCTCTCTCTCACACACACACACACACACACCACCCACACCCACCCACACATACTCTCTCTCTCTCTCTCACACACACACACACACACACACCACCCACACCCACCCACACATACTCTCTCTCTCTCTCTCACACACACACACACACACACCACCCACACCCACCCACACATACTCTCTCTCTCTCTCTCTCACACACACACACTCTATCTCTCTCTCTCTCTCTCTCTCTCTCTCTCTCACACACACACACACACACTCTCTCTCACACACACACACCCACACATACTCTCTCTCTCTCTCTCACACACACACACTCTATCTCTCTCTCTCTCTCTCTCTCTCTCTCTCACACACTCACACACACACTCTCTCTCACACACACACACACCCACACATACTCTCTCTCTCTCTCTCTCACACACACATACTCTCTCTCTCTCACACACACACACACACACACTATCTCTCTCTCTCTCACACACTATCTCTCTCTCTCTCTCACACACACACACACACACACTATCTCTCTCTCTCACACACACACACACACACACTATCTCTCTCTCTCTCACACACACACATCTCTCTCTCTCTCTCACACACACACACACACACACACAATCTCTCTCTCTCACACACACACACACACACACACACACACACACACACACACACACACACACACAAACAGACACACACACACACACACACACACACACACACACACACGGGCGCGTGTGCACGCGTGGTCAAACGCAGTGCTCTGGACATGACGGCCGAGAGAAGAGTTTAGGATGTCAGATCGATGATGTTTAAAGTGCTCAGGCTGCTTTAGAGGGACATTATGTCGTTTTATTGAGTTATTAATGGACAGAGAGAACTGCAGCGTTTAACAACCATCAAACCCTCCAGACACACTCAACACAAATTCACTGAAACACACACACACACACACACACACACGGTTCTCAGAAAACCCCTTCAATAAACACAAACAAACAATGGAACAAACCATCAAACCTAATTGATCCAGTTAAAGTTACAGACATCCAATGTTTTTTAAGTTCTTCTGAATATTTACTTAGAAACAATCTTCTTCTTGGCTTTATTTCAGAAATGATTTGCACATCAGAGAAAGAGTCCTTTAACGGACAGATCTTAACGAGACAGAAGACCTGCTGTGATCAGGTTCATCTGATCTATGAGTCTTTTCTAAAGTCCTTCACCTATCTGAACTCATGATCCAGCTCAGGTTCACCACTGTGTGCTTTACTCGATCAATATAGTTCATTATTACTGGAGCTCAAGCATGCAGTTTAACATCATTAATAATTACCAGCATGTGCTTTAATTGCATGAATAAACTCCCCACAAATCATACGAAAGTGACCATCAATTCTCAATCAGTAATGTCCATGTGCAAATTATCTATATTCATGAGTGCTTTTGGAGATCTTTCTGCTCACGGTCTCTCACTCTCACGCACGCACGCACGCACACACACACACACAACAGCGACATGCAGACGCAAACAGCGACACACACGCAAACAGCGACACACACACACACACACACACACACACACACACACACACACACACACACACACACACACGCACGAACGCAAAGCGACACACACACACACACACACACACACGCACACACACACACACACACACGGACGCAAAGCGACACACACACACACACACACACACACACACACACACACACACTGTGTTGTTATAATCTGATTTCCCATCAGTCCCTGTGGTTTCATTCTCTGAGTGCTGAATGTGTTCAAACAGAATATCAACAACTTCTTAAACCTCAATGAGACGACGCACATATTCAGAGATGGTTATTCATTGTATGTGTGTGTGTGTGTGTGTGTGTGTGTGTGTGTGTGTGTGTCTTCGTGTGTGTGTGTGTGTGTGTGTGTGTCTGTGTCTTCGTGTGTGTGTGTATGTGTGTGTCTTCGCGTGTGTGTGTGTGTGTGTGTGTTCATCACAGCATGTCACTGATGAGCTACAGAAACATTAGCTGCTCTGCGTGTTTGATGCTGGAAACAATACGAACGCTGGTTTCTGCTCCTGAGGAGTCACTGACCTTCTGATGCGAGACACATAATGAGCTTAAGACAGAAAACACATGTAAATGAGGAGCGGTGACAGAGCGTCGGTTTGTTTAAAATATCCAATCATGCATTTGGACTTTCAGTTACACAGCAGCAGACATGCTTCGATTTCATTATCCAGCGTCTCTCATCTGTCCTCCAGACCAGCAGGAGGCTCCACTCACTCATATATGTGTGCAGAGGATTCACTCTACGAGGTTATGATAATGTTAATGTTTGATGCCAGATGTTGTGTGTTTGTCTGATATAATAATGCAGCTGGAGTCTCTGTATCATCACACACACAAGAACATGCATCATTTCAGATCATTTCCACACACTGCTGCTTTCAGCCGTGATTAATCATGGAGTAATGACATATCATAAACGACGCTGATAATGTTTGGCTAACAGAAACATCATCTCACCAGGATCTGTGAGCCACTGACCGTCTCCTAAACACTCAGACTGAGTGAAACACATGATTATCATTCAGCGGTGAAATGACAGATTGATTAAACCCATCCAGCATCAGAACAGACGTGTGTCTTCACACAGAGACCGGAAGAACCACGGAAGAACCACCGCAAGAACGTCTGAAGCGTATGGAAGAAAAATCATGCCAAACAAGAAAGCGTATTGAATAGCACTAAACATTAACAGTGCTTGCTTTTTAATGCCTCATGTTTCCGGGGCTTGCACTTTTAGGTCCTGAAATTTAACATAGTTGTTTTTTTAAGCGATGTTAAATATTTCACACATTTTCATAAAAATTCTATAATTCATATTCACCTATTCACCTTCCAGTCTGTTTAATTATGTTAAATTTCAGGACCTAAAAATGCAAGCCTTGGAAACACAAGGCATTAAAAAGCAAGCACTGTTAAAGCGGTCATACGACATTATTTTGTGTATTC
>CM049865.1:56048413-56075913 GCA_027474115.1 Schizopygopsis malacanthus
TCCAAGCACACCCACGCGCATGACACACTCACACACACACACACACACACACCACACACACCATCAGCTTAGTGGACAGTGACAAAAGATAGTAATTAAAAACACCTGCATTTCACAAATGAAAGTCAAAAGGTTTTCTCCTCGTTGTGTTTTGTGAGTACGGACGACTCTGTTCCTCAACATATGCGACTGAACATAAAATAATTAAAAAAAAACATAAATAAAATCTCCTCCGTTTGAGACTTCATCTGCGAAGCTAGACATTATGTCTTTTTATCTGCACTTGATCTTAAAACAATAAGGAATAACCATAGAGCTGCACGTTCATGTTTACATGAACACATCAAAGATCACAGTCCCACAATATGCGTTCTCCACGGTGCCGGGATCTTAGAAGTGTACACGCTGAAGAACCACAGCTTTTCCTCAGACTAGTGATGAACGAAAGAGCAAAAGATGATGAAACTGCACAAACATAGGTTCCCTATCAGAGTCACTCTCGGTCACGCAGGACCGACGAATTGGGATCTCGCTTAGAGAGACTATCCACTTCGTAACAAACGCCAATGCACATGGAAGGCGATTATTGCCCAGCTGGCTGACAGCGTGACATATGAGCAGGTAGCGCATATTCAGCTTTTCGCTTCCGAGCCGAGCGGTGTTTATCGTTCTGCTCCAGACTTATCTTCTGAGATGCCTCAAGACTCTGTGTGGTGGACGCGATCCGGTGGTGGTCTCCTTCGTCGAGTGGATTGCCAGCAGGCTGACTACCCCCTGTTGTGTTGCACCCATCTCCCCTGCTAACGCTAAAAGAGCAAACTCCAAAAGAGTTTCGGGCGGACGTCTCTTTTTTTAAGACGCGTCTTTTCAAAGATGCCCTTCCGCCCGTGCGTTTCTGGATGCGGTCGTTATGGCGCCGGGTGATTCAGCGCTGCCTCTCGTGTCTGGGCAGCACGCAGAGGCGGCTTTTGTGGACGAGTATGCCCCCATTGCGGGGGGAACCGTCGCGGGGCTGCGGACCAGGCTTCGTTTCCTGCAGCGGGGTAACCCGTGCCTCTGCCGAGATCTAGTCCCCCTGGTGCTAGGGGGGAGGACTTCCGGCATGCCGGGCTGGTCTTAGTGCAATCAGGAACCCCTACATCACGAGGGCTCCTCCTGTTACCGGCATTCGCTACATGGACTAGCCTTATATAACGGGCTGGCCCCTCCCATGAGGGGGTATGACCCGTTTTTTTCAATCCTCGTTAGCTCCCCCCGACGTCATGTCATCGCTATTGGACTGATTCCGAACAGGATCATGATATGGTCAGTATCACTAGTCCATCTGTGCATGCTGCAGCGTTCGGATGGAGATTGGCTATTAAAGCCCGGGCCGCTGGAGTTTGGGCTCGATGAGAAAGCAGCCTCCACCGAGTCCGAACCCTCAAGCTGGAGATGGTTTCTCGGGGTGGCCCGGTTCATCAGGGCCCCACCCCCGTGCCTTTCTCCCGGAGTGCAGCTGAAGCAGAAATCCTGGACGGCACCTTCACCGCTGTAATAAACCGCTCAGGGCTCACTCCCTCGCCACCCTGAGGCTTGTTTTGTTGTTCTGGAGGTCGAAGCGGCAGAAAGTGTGGTGTTTGCAGAGAAACCAATGCTGATGAAGTGAGACCTGCGTTTGTCATCCATGATTCATAATCTGTCTCCACGTATTTGTGCATCTATACACTCTTCGGCCCTCCGGCAGTGCCTATCGGCCTGCGGAAAGCTGCTACAGCCCTCAACACGCTATGGCGTTGTACATCACCAGCCAAGGCACTGAGGGACCTGCACGAGGGTGGTCACACCGAGTTCTCAGAAAATATGATTCGGACCGCCACGGACCTCGCGCTACAGCAGAATACGGCGTGGTCTCTGGGCCGTGCGATGTCCACCATGTGGTCCAGAGAACGAATCCTTCTGAGCCTTCTGGCACATGGAGAGACAAGGCACGGTTCCTGTGCCCCCGTTCCCAGACCGGCCTGTTCGGCGAGCGGTAGAACTCGACAGTCAGTTCTCCCGCTGCACAAACAGACTAGCAATCCGGCACATCCTGCCCCGGCGTGCAGCTTGCCTCCACCCGGGCCGGCGGCAGTGCCTCGGTCTAGTGTTGTAAACCAGGGCGGCCCCCTGCTTGTACGCCGCCCCCGCCCCGTACAGCCTCCAGCCAAGCAGCGCCGTGAGCCGCCCGCAGGGCAGCCGCCCCCCCGTAGGCCCCCCGCCAAACCAGGCGGCAGTCAGCAAGGGCCCTGACTAGCACAGATGGAGATGTTTGCCATTCGGGAACGTTGTGTGAACGCACCACTTCCTCCCCCGTGAGGGCTTTGGGCGGAGAATTTGTTTGCAATGTTTAAGCTCCCTGCCTCAATTAATGGTACAAACCTGACAAAAGAAGTTTCCTCTATCTCTGGGTCCCCAGAGGGCTCCCTGTCGCCCCGTGTCTTCAGAAAGTAGCAGGCAGCCCTTGTTCCCCTGAGTGAACAGGGCATGCGCATTCTCAAACCTCGACGACTGTTATACTAGCTCAGTCGCAGGACCAGTTATGAACACAGGGACATGTGCATCTCGCACCTCAGAAGTTGGGCCTCACGTCAACTGAAAGGAGAACCTCCCCGGTGGAGGATCTCTTTCTCGGTATGAGAGTTAGACTCGGTCACAGAAGCGCGCCTCACCCAACGCGCTCATCGGTGTTGAATTAATACATTCAAGAACAGACGGCGGCACCACTGAAACAGTATGATGGGATGCTGCGCTGTTTTTCATGGGTCCAGACGGTAATGTTACTTTAACACAGGAGGAGCATTCAAGCAAAATGACTTCATATCATAAAACTAGACAGACACCAAATGCTGATGTGTGTTTCTCTCTGACTGAATGCTAAAGACAACATACATGTGACCCTTCAGACGAGTTCACTCGCTAGTGAGCACTAAGCAGACTGACACATCTGAGACGAGCAACTTCACAGAGTCTCTGATCACGTCACTGTACAAGCCACCTTCAGTCAGTCCCAGTGAGTTAGAGCGTATGATACGAACCTCAAACTCTGAAGGACAGCACACACACACACACAGGTAGACCTGTTCGCGTCCCTACACCAGTTGTTCACTCCCTGACACACGGCACACACACACACTGGCTGCGGGGCCTTCGCACACACACACACACACACACAAGAGAGGAAGAGGAGCACACCTGCTCGTGGCACACACACACACACACACAACTGAGCCATAAAGTCCCATTTCTTCCTCCATCACGTCACCTTTCATTGTGTCCGCTCCAGGATTCAGTCACATCCCGCTCCCTTTTATTTTTAAAGTGAGATACAATTCAGGTCAATGCATTTCTGTTTTTCTTACAGTGGTGAGAAATAGTCACGTACAGACCGTTCAGCAAACACATTCCTGCTTATAATGAAGCCGAAACTCACAAAAGAAAAGACAATTTCTGTGTTCAGTAGCACAGAACGCATACGAATCACTCAGATCTCAATAACGTTTCCTGCAGCAGTCAACAAGAGCCTCATAATATCTGTAATGCTACACACACACACACACACACACACACACACACACACACACTCTCTCTCTCGCACAGACACAGACCCACACACACACACACACATCCAAGCACACCCACGCGCATGCACACACACACCCTGGCTTTGCTTTGTCCCGTCCGACACACACACACACACACACACACACACACACACACACACACACACACACACACACACACATCCAAGCACACAATCAGCTTAGTGGACAGTGACAAAAGATTCAGTAATTAAAAACACCTGCATCTTCACAAATCAAAGTCCATCAAAGGTTTTCCTCCTCGTTGTGATTTGTGATGCATACGGACGACTCTGTTCCTCAAACCATCCATGCAACTGAACATTACAAAGAGAAATGTGAAGACAAAAACAGAAAATCTCCTCCGTTTGAACTTCATCTGCAAACAAACTATCTTAAAGTCTTTTATCTGCCACTTGGAGCTTCAAACAAACTCATTAATTATGAGGAATAACCATAGAGCTGCACGTTCATGTCCTCGCACCATCTGTGAACACATCAAACATCACAGAATCCCACAATGCACTGCGTGTCTCCACGTGTGCTCCGGGGATCCTTAGAAGTGTACTGACGCTGAAGAACCGCAGAGCTCCTTTCCTCAGACTGAACGCGTGATGAACAGAAGGAGCACAAGATGATGAAACTACACTGAAACATCAGGTTACTCAGTCAAATAAAAGTCTGATGAGCTGCTGATCGTTAACAGAAGAAGAGAAAGGTTTGAACGGGATGTTTGTGGACTTCAACGAAGAGTCATCATTAAATCCTGATCGTTTTCTCATCAACATCTTAAAGACCAAACTCTTCCAGAACAACAGCGTTCACACAGAGACACGTCAGACATTTCCAAAACGAGGAAAGAGCTACAGATCCTAAAACTAGACCAACAGAAGAGACGATGTGATCTAATGGCGCTTTTCCACTGCATGGTATGGTACGGTTCGGCACGGCTCGGTACGGTACGGCTCAGTTCGGGTCGGTTGCATTTCCACCGCAGTTTAGTACCGCTATAGAGTGGGGGGATTATTCACGCGTCGTTATAATTGCGCCGCCTCTACTGCCGTGACATCATCGTAAACGCGCCACAAACAAACTCACAACAAAGAAAGGAGACGGAACAGTGTTCTTCACTCTCGGCATGTGGATGTTTTTAACAGCAATGGAGAGGTCTATGAGAACGCTTGTGATTTACCCCCAGCAGCAGAGACTGTGGTGACAGTGACACGGGCTGTAGAGGAGGAGAGCAGGGATGTGTTTAACAGCAATGGAGAGGTCTATGAGAATGCTTGTGATTTACCCCCAGCAGCAGAGACTGTGGTGGCAGTGACACGGGCTGTAGAGGAGGACAGGGATGTTCATGCAGGTGTGCTGCGTTAACGTTAATTGATTAGTTAACTATTCATGCAGCGTGTTCTGTAAAGTGAATTATCAATAAACTTTTGAATATTTCAAAATGTACAATGTATCCCTTGTTTTTTTTATTTATGTGATGGTTTTTATAATCGCGGCATTAATCATTTGTCTTTTTCAAGAGGTTCATTACATGCTCATACAATAATACATATTTAATATAGTCTGGAGGTACACTTATTCGATCAGATTGTTTTTAATTGAAGCAAAACACAGATACAAAGGTAAAAATATAAACAGAAAACATACTCTGTAAATATAGCAAGTTCAAAAGTAACGTTATACATAAGGCTTTTTCCTTCGGCGTCGCGCCATCAAGCTCTCGCTGGATCCGCTCCTCGGCTATCAACGAGAGGAACGTCTGAACTTCCTCATCAGACAACGACACTGCTATTTTGTGGTTGATGCAAAAATGTGCGTTTGTTTAAACAGAAGTTGCGTCCGATCCTTCGCTGGCTGTGCTGATTTAAATCTAGCGGGTCGGACTGTAGAGGAGGGTCTCGTGTCGCAAGTTCAGTGACGCAGTAATGACGATTTTCTCAGGCCAATCAGTGATCAGCAGAGTTTATACGTCACGTTTTGGTAATGGTACGGCTCGATGGAACCTCGACCGAAGTGGTACTAAAAAAGTATCAGGTACCAGGTACAGTACCCAGTGGAAAACCCCACAAAAGTGAACTGTACCGTACCGTGCCGTACCATGCAGTGGAAAAGCGCCATAAGTCTCACACACAAACTTTACTTTAGTCTCAGGGTGTCTGGTGTTAGGACTCACAGACACACACACTCACACACACAGGGACACACACACACACACACACACACACACACACACACACACACACAGGCTCTCTCACTCACACACACCCTCACCTTCACACACAGACACACTCACTCTCTCTCTCTCTCACACACACACACACACACACACACACACACACACACACACACACACACACACACACACACACACTCTCACACTCTCACACTCCCTCACACACACACACACACAGGCTGTCAGATTGGGCCGTGGAGCACAGCTGTGGTGTTACGCTGCCGTCTGCTGAAGGTCTGTCAGGCTCGTAATCCTGTGATGAGGATTCGTTTGTACAGCGTTAATTTCATGCTCGCTGGCTCTCAGAGTTCACTCACACCTCAGCATGAGTTCAGGATCCGCGGCTGTGTGTGCGAGCGACAGAACGGACGGCGCCGTTAACACGCTACCAGCTGATGACGAATGTCATCGTCAAATTTGCTGATGACACAACGGTGATAGGCCTGATCACCGACAACGATGAGACGGCCTACAGAGAGGAGGTGAGTACCCTGACTAAATGGTGTCAGGAGAACCACCTCTCACTCAACATCGACAAGACCAAGGAGCTGGTGGTGGATTACAGGAGACAGAGCAGAGAACACACACCCATCACCATCGACAAGACACCTGTGGAACGGGTTAACAGCTTTAAGTTCCTCAGCGTTCACATCACTGAGCATCTCACATGGTCTGCTCACACAGATGCAGTGCTGAAGAAGGCACATCAGCGTCTCTTCTTCCTGAGACGGCTGAGGAAGTTTGGAACGAGCCCCAGAATCCTCAGGTCCTTCTACACCTGCACTGTGGAGAGCATCCTGACCGGCTGCATCACCGCCTGGTTTGGAAACAGCACCGCTGGCAACCGCAGGGCTCTGCAAAGGGTCGTGCGAACTGCCCGCCACATTGTTGGAGGTGAGCTTCCCTCCCTCCAGGACATCTACACCAGGCGGTGTACAAGGAAAGCCCGGAGGATTATCAAAGACTCCAGCCACCCGTCCCACAGACTGATCTCTGTTGTATGTAAATTGTTTGTTGTTGTTTTTTTGCACTGTCTGTCCATATGTAAATTGTTTGTTGTTTTTTTTGCACTGTCTGGAGCACGCTCATAAGAATTTCACTCACCAAGGCACTTGTGCTGTGGTGATGTGACAATAAAAGTGATTTGATTTGATTTGAGCTGTCACATGTCTCAGTGTTTCTGAAGCGTCAGGAGATCACAGACGAACCCACAGACTCAGAGTGTGTGTGTGTGTGTGTGTATGTGTGTATGCGTGCGTGCGAGTGTGTGTGTGTGTGTGTGTGTGTGCTAACACCAGGCACCCTGAGTGTTTGTGTGCTAACACCAGGCACCCCTATAGAGAGTGTGTGTGGCTGTGTGTAAGTGTGTGTGTGTGTGCGTGTGCGCGTGCATGCGTGCGTGTGAACAGAGATGGGTGGTGCTCTAACACACACACACACACTAGCGCAAGTTTGATTAAAAGTCAGAGCTCGTCTCTTTTAACTACAAGGATATTTCTCCCCGTCAATCTAAAGCAGGAACGACTCTCCAAGAGAGAGGGAGACGGAGAAGATAAAGCCAGCCGCCGCTCCTCGCTGACACTAAAGAGATGCTGAAGCAGAACCGGAGACGTCCTGCAGTCTGTAATATGACAGCTGAGACTCTCGACTCGTTTCACAGAAGCCAGATCACAAATGACTTTCTGCAGAAGGTCAAGCTTCACACGTGTCCCGAGATCATGTGCTTGTGGCTCAAAGGTCTTCAGTGCTCAAGTCAGTAGATATTGCTAATTTTCACAAAATTATTCTGGCTGATTAACAGAGGAAGATTCAGACTCGTCTCTGATTATTGCAGATCGTAATTTGCATTTAGAACGGACATTACTGTGTCTAAGTGCCTTCTCATAAACCTCTTGACTTGTGGGTCATGAATCTCTGCAAGGGCCGCTGAGTTCAAAACAAGCCAGCAAAATCTCAAAACAGTTTTTTATCATCTGAAACACCAGAGCAGCAATTTAAAATAAGAGATATTGAAGATTCTGAAGGAGAAAGGTGAGCAAGAGAAATGACTTAGAGAGAGAGAAAGGTGTGAAGTTAAAGTCATTAAGACTTGACTTTGAAAAACACCATTGATTTTAGTTAGCGTGTTGCCATGAACTGTGTGTGTGTGTGTGTGTGTGTGTCAGTGAGAGAGAGAGTGTGTGTGTGTGTGTCTGTCTGTCTGTGAGTGTGTGTGTGTGAGTTTGTGGTGTGTGAGTTTGTGGTGTGTGAGTCAGTGAGTGAGTGAGTGGTGTGTGTTAGAGGCTGACATTTTTTCGGGAATCCCGCGGGATGGGAAACAAAATCGCTATGAATCACGTGATTGGGACGGGAGAGGAAAATATTTAATCGGGAGTGGGCGGGACCGGGAATAGTAATGATACCCAACTTTACACACAAATATACCTTTTATATAAATAAACTATAAACTGTATATTTTAATTCTGAACTCAATTCTAGTGCCCTGTCTCTTTATGCTCTCCTCCTGTTTGCTTTGGTGCGGCTGGTTAAGTGAATGACGCAGTCCGTGATGGACAGATTGTTAACGGCTGGTCTATGTGGTAATACACTCGGGCAGGACATCCAAACGCTCACCTATCATTCATCAACCTCAAATATGGCTTTTCATCTGAAAGATGTATGTAGTAGCAACTTTACATGGCCGCTCAATATGATGTTAACCTAGAGAAATGTGCGCTATTGAAGTGTTTGTGTGGAAGCGCGTTTGCTGCAGGACAGGCTCCGGTGCGTTCACTTGCTCTTAAAATCTCCGTCATTTTTGGTCATACAGATAAAAGTAGCCTAATACATCTTTCGAATCTGTAAAGACTCTACGTTTATTTGTGTGCACTCAGAATAACAACGAAACGTTGCGCTTTTAAGCAAACAGGATGCGCTTTAGGTCTCATGTGAACTTGAGCGCGAAACTTCGAAACTCCGTCTTTGAAAAATATATCTATAGAGAGTGAAATGTCTAAAAAATAAAAATAGAAGACGTGTGTGTTAGCATGGATGATTTACATGAAATTTAATCTGTGCAACACTGTGCATAAGATGGCTTTCAGTTCAATATAATAACAAAAAACAGGGGCGCGGGAAGGTGTTTTATGTAGGGGGTGCTGTGGGAGGGGGAGGGGGGTGGGGTAGTCAATTGCTGCGTATAAATATTACGCCAAATAGAAACAGAAAATCGTGCTATAGCCTACGCACTTTCATGAGATCGTGTTAGACAACAATTAGCTATTTTACAAATGGGAATAGGCTACAATGAATTCATAACAATGTTTTACATTCAAGCTACATTCAAGCTTAAAAACCCTTAAAATGTATAGTGGAAAGTTTTTTTTAAAGCATCTGGAATGCAATATAGTAATTTTAAAGCTGTTTTTAAAGCATTTGCTGCATGGATTAAAAAGACCAATAAATAATTAACTAGGCCTATCAGTCAGATAAAATTGCATTGCAGCAAATCCTTTAAATTTCAAGGACAAAGATTTACATACATTTTTTTATTATTGAATACAATTATAAAATAAAACGCAAATTATAATCGGGCCAGTTTTAGGCTTTCCCTTATTTGTATATTTTAGATGGTGAGGTGACGGGAAAAATGACTCGCCATCTCCCCATTGGATACGCAGAGAGAAATATATGCATCTTAACGGATTACATAGGCTAATGAAGAGTTTTTGCTTTGCTTTGAGTTATTTCGTTTTAAAGTATTATTTTAAAGCTTTCTATAGATATATTTATCATATCTCTGAGCCAGTTTCGAGTTGCCGAGTTTCGGTTCATCATTGAAGCGCTCTTGTTCAAAACCGGCAGAAAGTGCATTGTCTGTTTTCCTATTTTATAAAAGCACAATGTTGATATTGTGAATGCACACAAATAAAAGTAGACCCATCACAGTTCCAAATGATATATTACTCTTACCTTTATTAGAAAAAAAAAAATCACACGGCGTATTTTAAGTTGTTTTTACTGTAAGAAAGAAATCCTCCATGTCCTGTAAAGCTCGCTTCAGCTCTCCACACAAACTGTTGGATATTGCACATTTATATAGGTTAAACATTTAAACTAACACTGTGATATGCCTGAACTGTTTATAGGCCTATCTATCGATTTTATTTTAGTCAAGTCGTGATTATTTGATAAGGCTAAATTAATCAAACATAGGCGATCAACTCTGATGCTGGCCGCTTGGTCATTGCTTAAAAGAAAAAAAAAACATTTAACGAACAAAAAATGCTCCCAAGGTTTTTCTAAATTAACTTTATGAAGAAAAAAAAACGAAACATAGTCTAATCACTTTTCCATTACATACAAAACTGAACTATTTTAATAGGTAGCTATAAGCTGTTTTGGGAGAAGGGAAAGACTCATATCGCTGAGAACAAAAACATTTTTATTTTTTTTCTTCCAGTACATCCAGTACATTTCCATGTTCCGCTTTTAAGCCACAAACTACAGATCCCACAACACAAACATAACATTCACAAACATAAAAGCAAACATTGGCAGTGCTGCGTGCGTGATTTGGCAGGATGTGCGCAACGCGTGCATCAAATAGCCCTGCATCAGTTTAATACCTTTGATAACTTTAATTCTTACAACTGTTAAATGAATGGGCAAATGGTAAATATGTCGATCACATAGAAATAGATAGCAAAATAGCCAATGTAAACCAAATGTTATAAACATCGGAGCAACCTTATAGCCTATATATTTTTTTTATTCACAACAGTTTACAGTTGCCCACAGAAAAAAACAGGGGGTTCTGCCCCTGTTCCCACGCCCCTGAACAAAAAACTACATTTTGGGTTTTTATTCAACTAATAAGGTGGGCACGCTGTGATCTGTACTATATTTTTACTGTAATTGACAGATTTCGGCAAAAAAAAAAAAACAACAACACGGGAGTGGGAGGGAATGGGAGTCATTCTTCCGGGAGTGGGCGGGACGGGATTTTCCCCCAGTTTTTTCGTGGGATTGGGACGGGAAGAGATACATTTTTGTGGGAGTGGGATGGGACAGGTTTGAGAATTCACTCCCGTGTCACCCGCTAGTGTGTGTGTGTGTGTCTGTCTGTCTGTGTGTGTGTGTGTGTGTGTGTGTGTGTGTGTGTGTGTGTGTGTGTGCGTGTGAGTGTGTGTAACACAGTACTGTCAGTGCTGCATGTGTTTCTCCGTCTCCACAGACAGAAGCCCAGAATAAAAGGCCTGTCCTCTTTCTCTCGTATGGATGTAGGACACGAACCTGGTCTGAAGTCTGCTGGGTCTCACTGTAAACACACCTGACAGATCAGACAGTCGAGTGAGGGAAGAACTGATACTAAACAGAGTAAAATCATGTGATGAGAGTCTGATGTTAGTGAACAATCATCCTCGGCACAGACTTGAGTTCTTTTCTGTCAGAAACACAGAGCGTTGTGCCTCGCTGCATCGTGTTTGTCTTTCTGTCAGATTGAACAATCCTCTGTTCCTCTGGTGATTGTCACTATCGCTTATATAGCTGAGATTAAAGTCTGAAGTCATTTGTGCCGTCACTCAACTTTGATTGGCAGCTGTCACTCACAGGTCCAGCAGCGGCTCTCCGCTGATGTTATTGAATGCACCGGGGTAAAGTCGGTGTGCTGTTCCGCGGTACGATGATGCTTTGAGTCTGTGAGCAGGAGGAATCAGGTTTGGTCTGACAAACACGTTCCACTCGGAGTAGAGGCGACTGAGAGAATACATGAGAAACTGTTCAGTATAAGAAGAACATGTTTATATGGGTTTCTGTAGTGAATGGCTTGTTGTCCGAGTAAACTGTGCATCCTTCATAAAGTCTGAATGAGAGAATGATGAATGGATCCGAATCAGAGACTGTAACGCCATCACTTCTGCTCTGATGTTCTCATTTGGTCTCTTTGGACCTATAACCCGAGAAAGAACCTGAAGCTGCCGAGTGCTGTTTGGACTAATATGTAAATATATATTGCGCGCTTTCCTCTCAGTAACGAAATAAACGCAACACAGACAGCAGTGTGAAAGTAACATACTCCAGTAAAGTCCGGTCACATCATGTTTATTTATATAGTACTTTATGCAATAGAGTATTAAACATAATTTACGGTATTAAACATGAAAACCCAGAGTCGGTGTCACTTTCAGTTAGAATTACAACTTGCTTTTCTGTCATAAAGCAGTTCTCCGGTGTGGAGCTAGCTAATGATAACATATTTATAAGAGGGAAAATAATAATTTCATTAAAGTGATAGTTTGTTTTACAGAGATCAAAGCATGATCTAGCTCAGGACTGGTTTGGTTATCATAACCCTATAAAGGCATTTTAAGACATTATGTTGTGAATAAAATAGTTTATCCAAAGCGTCTTATCACGTAAATGTATTTTGTTTCTTATATGATTTACAAAAGGAGATGTTTGGCAGAATGATGTCACTCAGTCATATTTTCATCTAGCTAATTAAATAGTTGGAGTGTCTCGGTCTTAATCTCATTTTGTGTCCACATACATCTATTTGTGTAAGGAATTGGTAACGCTTTATAATAAGATATCATTTGTTAACGTTAGTTAATGTATTAATTAACACGAATGAACAATGCATTTATTAGATTTAAGTATTATTCTTTGTTAATGTTGGTTAATAACAATACAGTTGTTCATGTTAGTTCGCAGTGCATTTACCAATGATAAATAACACAACTTGTGATTTTAATAGTGCATTAGTAAATGCTGAAATTAACATGAACTAAGATTAATAAATGCTGTGGAAGTATTGTTCATTCTTAGTTCGTGTTAAATAAGGAATCTTATTGGAAAATGTTACCAATTAATTGTAATTACATAATATGCTTTTCTAAAGCTGAAGTGACCTGTATTTATGTTATAATATGTATAACTTAATATTTTAACTAATCAAAGTCTACTGATTAACCAGTGGAATAATCGACGATTAATCATTCTAATAAACGTTAGATTAATCGATTATCAAAGTAATCGTTTGTTGCTGCCTTAGCTCTCACACACACACACACACACACACACACACACACACACACACACACACACACACACAGACACAGACGCACACACACACAGAGATCAACATAAGGCTGGCTTTGAGAGAGAGAGAAATAAAAGACTGTCCAGATGTGACTCCGTGCTCCTGAAAGCATCCTAGCTCAGAGATCTCCATTCATTCAATCTGGAAGCGGCTCACAAGGAAATCAATACACTTGAATGCTGAGGACGTAATCAGCAAACAGGGTTCAGTGAGGCTCCGGCCCGCTTCAGACCGGACGTTTAGAAGCAAAGTGCTGTGACCTGCAGCAACATAAAGCACAGAATCCTACAGTCCTGAGCTACAGAAACCTTTCGTGGACCAGCGTGTGTCTTCCAGCTTTGGTCTCTGTCAAATCTCAAAAAATGAACTGTTAACATGAAGTCTGTATTGTATGTACATCTCGTTGATCCCATCATGTGTACTCTTCTTTCCACGAAGAACAAGAGGGAGTTCAGTGGGAGTTGCTAGAAATTCAGCTGGAATGCATATTTATTATTGTGATTCCTGACCTTATGCAAAACAGTTTCCGCTGCTCAGACCTACAGTCATTAACTACCTCAGAGAGAGCGAGCGAGAGAGAGAGAGAGACAGAGAGGGAGAGAGAGAGCGAGAGAGAGAGAGGGAGAGAGAGAGAGAGAGAGAGAGAGCGAGGAAGAGCGAGAGAGCGAGTGAGTGAGAGAGAGGGAGAGACAGAGAGAGAGAGCGAGCGAGCGAGGAGGTTGAGTGAGAGAGAGAGAGTGCGAGAGAGAGACAGAGAGAGAGCGAGAGCGAGAGAGAGAGAGAGGTATATATGGGTGGTCTGAGAATTCAAGGGTAAGATGTTTTATTTTACTCAACGCTCATGAGGAAACAGTGAGTCTATTTCAGGTGTAGAATCAGGTCATCTCCAATAGAAACAGGATGATGTGCTTCATCTTGTGGCCAAAATCTAGATTAATAAAACGCACAATAAAAATATGGCACCGGAAATGGCTGCTGTGGTGTGGAAGGCTCTTGTTCTTTTAATGTTTGTGTTTGTTTGTTTGTTCTGTGTTTAGTTATTATCCTACTATCAGTTTTAACAGAGACGAACTACTGGACATAAGGCAACACACACACCTCTACATCTGCTGCAGTTGGAACAAACTACTGGTTCGTCTGGCCAGAGGGGAACTGGCCCCCCGACTGAGCCTGGTTTCTCCCAAGGTTTTTTCTCCATTCTGTCACCGATGGAGTTTGGGTTCCTCTGGTTTGCTTAGTTGGGAACACTTCATTTCCAGCGATATCACCGACTTCATTGCATAGATACTATTAGAACTGAACTGAGCTGGACGATGACATCCCTGAATTCAATAATGAAATGCCTTTAACTCAAAAATGGGCGTTTAATCTTGTCATTTGACATTATTGATACACTATTTTCCTATTTTGATATTGTGCAGTTGCTTTGACACAATTTGTATAGATAAAAGCGCTATATAAATAAAGGTGACTTGACACACCGGAATTTTTTTTTCCCAGATTTTGTTTATTCAGACGCTTTGTTGGATGTTTTGGTCGGCGGGGCAGCGGTCCCAGTCAAACCCGCGCTCAGACGGAAAAGAGGGTGGCGCACTGGTTAAGCTCCGCGAATGCGGCTTCCGAACTTCGCTTCCTAGTATCCATCTAGCGAATCTCCGGTCCCTTCCTAACAAAACGGATGAGCTTCTTCTCCTCACCCGCACAAACAAGGACCTTTCAAACGCCGCTGCATTGTGCTTCTCTGAAACCTGGCTGAGTGAAGGCATCCCGGACAACACACTTCATTTGCCGGGATACCAGCTGTTCAGAGCAGACCGCATCACGGAGCTAACGGGGAAAAACAGAGGTGGTGGACTATGTTCAGACGTAACAACTCTGAAGAAGATGTGCTCTCCTAATTTAGAGGCACTCTTCATAAACCGTTCTACTCTCCACGAGAGTTTTCCTCTTTCCTTCTGGTGAATGTGTACGAGCCTCCAGACGCGTGCGTGAGCGCCGCCATGCAACAGCTGGCCGAACACATATCTGAAACACCGGACTCTCTTTTAATCATTCTTGGAGATTTTAATAAAGCAAATCTCTCTCGTGAACTGCCAAAATACAGACAGCACGTTACATGTCCCACCAGAGACAGTGATATATTGGATCACTGTTACACAATAATTAAAGAGGAATATCACTCTGTCCCACGAGCAGATCTGGGACTCACTGATCACGGGTTTGGTTCATCTTATACCCACCTACGGGCAGAAACTGAAATCTGCTAAACCTGTTATAAGAGCTGTTAAAAGAATGAAGCAGAACAAGATTTAAAGGCTTGTTTTGATCTCACTGATTGAGTGTTTTTGAAGCTGCTGCCACCGATCGAGTGCAGAGACTGTAACTTCATATATCAGTTTCTGTGAGGATATGTGCATCCCCACCAGGACATTCTTATCACTCAATAACGATAAACCAGGATTTACTGGGGAACTCAAACAGCTTCGTCAGGGTAAAGAGGATGCTTACAGAAGTGGGGATACAATCTTGTACAACCAGACGAGGAATAGACTAAAAATTGGCTAAAAATAACTACTGAGAAGCTGAATAAAGCACTTTCAGCAAACGATCCTGCGTCAGTATGGACTGCTCTGAGGAACATCAAGTACAAGACACCCCCCCCCCCCCCCCCACACACACACAGTCTGTGGAGAATCAACAACTGTCCAATGATCTCAATGTGTTTCACTGCCGATCTGAAAAGGCCAGACTGACACCCAGCACTCGCTCGGATCTGGACTTCACACATTAAACAACCCCCCCCTGAAACCCCATCCCTCCACCACTCAACCTGTGCTTAAAGTCTGTGTAGAGGATGTGCACCGGGTCTTCAGAAAACAGAAGTCTAGGAAAGCTTCAGGACCAGACGGTATTTCACCTGCCTGTCTAAAAGTCTGTGCTAACTAACTGGCCCCCATATTTACACAGATCTTCAACAGATCTCTGGAGCGGTGCGAAGTTTGGTTTGGGTCAGCTACCAAAACAGACATCAGAAGATTACAACGGACCGTAAGGACTGCTGAGAGGATTATCGGTGCCCCTCAACCAGACACAAGAACAGTCCCCCCCCAGGCCATATCCCACCTGAACAATCACATAACACCGCCAGATACTGTACATCTGTACCAATAACTCATCAAACATTCATCTGTACATAGTAAACATTTAACTAGTTCTGTCTAGTGGCATCATTTGTCTTTTCTCAAAGTATATGTTTGATTGTATATACTATTGTAATTCATAATTATTATCCATTCATTACTGGAATCTCCGTATACACCAAGACAGATGTCCTCGTGTGTGCAATAAAGCTCTTTCGGATTTAATCTAAAGGAGTGAAAAGCTCAGTAAGATTTAAATCTGTATGTCATAACAGTACGACACTTTAAAAAGCACATCCTCAAAAAATCGGTTTCATCACAACATGAAGAAACGTGAACGCTCGCAGTGTTACCAGCTCTGAATCTAACGCATCTCTCGGACACTGAGCGAGTCATGTAAAACGATGATTTAGTGAAACTCCTCATGCTGTCATATAAGTTCAGCCATATATTACCAGTGACTATAAATAACTCACAATCAGCCAGTTTATTTATTTTACTATGCTTCTGGGTGATCATTCATTACCTTTATAAATATTACTGTTAATAATGAAAGTGAAAAAGACATGTTTGAAAGCATTTAAAGAACGTTAAGCTCTTGTTAATTAATTTTGGCATTCATTTTCATTTTTACATTCGTCAGGAGAGTTTGACATGCGTCTGTAAATAATCGGTATCGGCCCTGAAAAACACATATCGGTGATTTGGACTGAATGCCTGCTTCATTAAACACAAGCTCTCGTTAGGACTCGTTTCCACAGAACTAAACGAACTGCTGATCCACAGCATGAACTAGAGGCATTTCAGATTACTGCTCAATGCAATAGGTCTATAATCAGACAGATGAACAATCATAACTGCTTTGATAACAGTCAGTAAGACCAATCAGATTTGATTAATCCGGACCAGACTTTTTATTAGATTTTACGTAAGGTCTTATCTCAGCAGGCTGAATGACGAACATATTGAAAGTAATCCCAGCTCTACAGACAACGTCTCTGTCGTTTGTTCCACAGAAAATCCCCTGCCATGCCCGGCGGGGGTCCAAGAACAAGACGCTTTCTGCAGGTTATGAGTGTCATGAGTATTTATCTAAGAAGAACAGTAAAGCGCTCTTCACAAACACTATAAACCTCGACCCCCCAAACACCAACAGAACAAAAACCCACATGAAACCTGCTGAACGTCTTGCACTGCTCAGATGACCCGTTTCTGAACTAGAATGGACAGAGCTTTTGTTAGGCTAATGTTACATAATCAATTCAGACAGTCCTAAGGGGAAGAGGTGACGCCTTATATCCATGCTGATGTTACTGTGGTATAGATTTAAGTATAAAAACTTGAGACGCCGCATGAAACAATCTGAATTTGGGCTGCGGGCCAGTGGTGTTATTACCATTTTAATCATCATGTAAAGGTTTGTGAGTAAAAACCAGAATGAGTGTTTATCATACAGCTCTAACGAACCACTGAACTACTCAACTACTGCACGATGTGATTCAAGAAACCCTGACGACCTGAACGGGCTTCTCCACTGTACTTGTTGTTGGGGTTTCAGAGAGGGGCGGTGTGATGTGAGTTCAGGGCTCTCACAGCCTGGGGGAAAAAGCTGTTGAGCAGTCTGGCGGAGGGGCTCTGATACTCCGGTACCGTCTACCTGAGGGTAGGAGCTGGAAGAGACTTGAGGGGTGGGTGGGGTCTAAATTTTTGCTTTGCTGGAATCGTGTAAGGAAAATGTCCAGGATGGAGGGGAGAGGGGCCATTTTTTGCACGGTGTTCTTCCGCTGGAGGGTCGCGGTCTGCTGCACAACAGTTTCCGTACCAGAGAGAGCTGGTCAGAGCTCTCAGACCCCTGAGAGGTGGTGAGAGGGTGGAGAGGCTTGCTCTTTTCAGCGGCGGAGAAAGTGTAGGCGCTGTTGTGCCTTCTTGGAATAGACTTGGTGTTGGTAGTCATGAGGTCCTCTGTGATGTGCACCCCCAGGAATTAGTGCTGCTGACTCTCTCCACACAGGTGTCGATGGGCAGTGGGGGGTGGTCAAAGTTTCTCCTGAAGTCATCACAACCTCCTTTGTAACTTCTCCACATTGAGGGACAGGTATTAGCAGCCACACATTCACACAAACGCTGCCACTCCTCTCTGTAGTGCTTTCATCGTTGTTGCTGATGAGACTATTGTGTCACGCAAACTAGAGTGGTTGGACTGCTTGGCATCTCGTGGGTCAGCAGCGTGAAGAGCGGGGCTGAGCACACAGCCCTGTGGGGCCCCTGTCAGTGTGGTATGCTCGAGGTGTTGTGGCCGACCCGACTGACTGAGGTCTTCCGGTTAAAAAGTCCAGGATCCAATGCAAAGAAGTGAGGCCCAGCAGCGTCCATTTATTGATGAGCTGTTGTGGGAATTGTGTTGAATGCTGATGAAGTCGATGAACAGCTTCAACATATGGTCTTTAAAACATGAGGTGGAGGAAATTGCATCTCCATAGAGCGGTGGGCGATTCAAACTGGAGCGGATCATTTTGGGGATGCTGGTTTTGATGTTGTGCAGAAACCTCTCAAAGCACTCTTATGAGAGTCAGTGCTATGGGACGGTACATTTAGAAGGACACAGGTGATTTTTTTGGTACCGGTATGATTGTCTGGATTTGAGACTGTGGGGATGACTGCCTGGCTCAGCGAGGTGGGATATCTGTTAGGACATTTCAGCTGTTCACACAGTCTTTCATACATGGCCAGGTATATTGAGGACCCGCAGCCTTGCGTGGGTTAATCCTAGAAGGGTCTTCCTTACGTCGGCTGGAGGCAACAGAGTGTTTTGGGAGGTGTGGGCTTTTTGTGCAGATGTGTCGTTCTGCATCAAAACATGGAGTTCATTTAAAATAAATAATAATTTCACAAACAGAATTTGACTCTGCTACAAGCCACCGCCACAGGCTTACTGCGTTTGTGAAATTATTATTTATTTTAATGCAAGCTTTTGCTTTTTGATGCCACGGGACAGATTGGCTCTTGCTGTTTTGAGGGCTCTTTATCTCCTGATCTGAACGCTTTCTCTGGTTTTTAGACAGAACCTCTGCTGTCATATGGCTTCCGGTTTGCATTTTTCTTGGTGAGCAATATCAATGAGTTTTTGATGTAAGCAGTCACAGTTTCTGTAAAGTTTCAAGTTCTTGTAGATTAAGACACGGTTCTGGGAGCATCCAGCCCAGTAAATGTTTAGGTACCAGCCTGAATATGTTTAAGCTGTGTCTCATTCTCGATTATCTACGGCTCGGAGAAAAGTAGAGCCCATAGGAACGGAGGCAGCCACTATGACTCCACATGTAGATGTTATGCCTCTTACTCAAATTTTATTTCATTGATTAAAGAATGCAAATGATGGTCTAATTGATTATGCTAATTGGTGTAATTTAAACAAATCTTACATTTTTAGTAGTAAAAAATGATAGACAATTGAGTCTATTGAGGTGCCTCTGAAGTATCATACAAAATACTTGGTAGTTTTTATTGGATGGAAGAAGCTGATTATGTGAGCAGTAAAATACATAAATATATTCATATAATAACGGAGGGTTAGGCATATTGTTACTACAGAGTGCCTTGTTGCACTTTAATATAATTTATCCGCATCTTTCATATTGTAATATAGTTTGGGCGAGTAAGATTCCTACTATTTTTCTTTCAAAAGCGTTTTGTTAGGATTGCAACTCAATCTAATCTATATACTTCATCTGCCTTTTCATTTCATAAACTTCAGATTATTATTTATGATATTAATATTTTTCAAATGTGTTTCATGTACAAGATATATTCAGGTGAGTAAATTCACAGGGTCAATACTTGATAAGATTTAGGGGAATTAAAATATGGAAACGTTTATCCCATCAAGCAAAAAGCAAATCTTCTTTAATATGTTATAAAAAGGGGGGGGGGGGGGTCTTTATGCATTTTATCTACATATAAGGTTTGTTTTTGGAGTACATTATTTCTGTTTTTTGATATATGTGACCCTGGAGCACAAAACTAGTCTTAAAGGGTTACTCCACCCCAAAATGAAAATGTTGTCATTACTCATTTAGCCCCCCCCCCCCCCCATTCGTAAAAGCTTAATTCGTCTTCAGAACACACTTTAAGGAGGAGGTGGAGGAGACGAATTATTGAATAAAGTCATAATTTTTGTTTTCTTTCCGTACAAAAAGTATTCTCGTAGTTTCATAGCGTTACGGTTGAACCGCTGATGGCAGATGGACTATTTTGACGATGTCTTATAGTAGCACAGCTATATTTGTAGCAATAGATAATGCATTGTATGGGTCGAAATTATACATTTTTCTTTTATGACAAAAATCATTAGGATATTAAGATCATGTTCCATGAAGATATATCCTACCGTAAATACATCAAAACTTTATTATTGATTATTAATATGCATTGCTAAGAACAACTTTAAAGATGATTTTCTCAATATTTAGATTTTTTTGCATTCTCAGATTCCAGATTTTATAATATTGTCCAAACCATACATCAATGGAAATATTATCAGCTTTCATTTGCATTTATATATTTATAGTAATTTACCTCTTTCCTTGATTTCAAAAGTTGTTTTTGTTTTCTGTATTGTTTAGCTGGGTTTTCTGTCTCCCCCTGCACAGTATATGGATTGTACTTTATATATTTTATTTGTGTGAAAATAAACTAAACTAAACTAAATCTAAAATAAAACAAGTCTGACCAAAATCCCCTCGAGTCTTATATTTTAGTATGAAACTCGCTGCAGTATTCGGTCTCAGCGGATCAGCTCTGACCGTCATTGATGTGATTCACAGCAGAATCTGTTCAGACAGACTCCACAGATACAGCACCGTCTGAAGCTGCCTTTCTCAGCACACTCGCTCCAGCAGATCCTCCAGCGATGTGAAGTGCTTCTGAACAGGTACTGTACACAGGCTTCAGTCCAATGGATCGTCTTGTCTCACAGCAACCGCGCCGCTTTCATAACTCGCTCTCCAGAGCCGCATAAAAGACAATGCAACTCTATTTAGCAGCGGCTCCACGGCAAAACAGCCGTCTGAACCATAAGAGTGAGAGCATCACCATTATAAAAGAGAACAGCAGTCATCTACTGTACAGATATACAGCATGACATTGCTCAGCTAGTGATAAAGCATCACTCGTTGAGAACGATTTGATCTGAATGGATGGAGGTTTGTTGGTTTGAACTAATCGAATCCTGCAGGTCACCGTAAAGGAAAGTGGAGTTAAAACAGCCAGTCTTTCACTGACCTGACTGATGGACCGAGTTTCCATCATGTTTTTATTTCCCTGATTCATATATGCACTTCTGCCATTCCATGTGTGCATGTACAATTCATCTTGATAGAGTTAGCATTACCATTATCAATAGCTGAAAATGACAACTCATCAACAGTTAGGCCTTGAGCACTAACATAGCTCACACATATGCTATTTCTGCTTTAACAGTAATAATTCAGGCAAATATCAGAGAGAGAGAGAGAGAGAGAGAGAGAGAGAAGAGAGAGAGAGAAGCATACACACTATATACTTAAAATGACAACTGATTTGAGCTTGGCTTCAGCAGATTTCGTTCAATGTTTTTAAATGTGGTAAATGCCAGAGTAAGTTTTGTTAACCCGACCCTCTCGTACTAAGTACTAGATAATCAATCATTTAGTCGAGGCCTGATGTGAAGGAGGCATTTCTGATGCTCATGTAGTAACCCTTGCAGGTTTAGAATTAGTCAACTCAAATTCATTTGTAAAGAGCCTTTCACAATACTTTATTTAAAAGCAGCTTTACAAAAAATCATGATGTTAACATTAAGAATATCTATTTATGATTTAGCAGATCAGTGTGATCATAACCTTTCCTTCCTAGCCTTCCTTTAGTGTGTGTGTGTGTGTGCGTGTGAGTGTGAGAGTGTGTGTGTGTGTGTGTTAGGGGTGTGCGATATATATCGTCTGCGATAATATTGATACAATTTGACAATATCGAGTATTTTGCAAAACCCCAACTAACACCTACATAGTGCACGCCAGAGGTGGAAAGAGTACAAAAATATTCTACTCAAGTAAAAGTACCATTACATTACTGAAATTTTACTTAAGTACAAGTAAAAGTACCAGTCTAAAAATCTACTCAAGTAAAAGTAAAAAGTAGCTCATTTAAAATTTACTCAGAGTAAAAAGTACTTAGTTACATTTTAACAATGAGAGGGAGGAAAAAATGGGATAGACCAAAGGTGTCAAACTCAGTACCTGGAGGGGCACAGCCCTACACAGTGTAGATATAACAATAATTAAACACATCTGATCCAGATAAACTAATCATTTAGGCTTATTTGAAAACTACATGGTGTGTGTGTTGGAGCAGGGTTGGAAATAAACTCTTTAGGGCTGTGGCTCTCCAGTAACACCCTCCAGAGTTTGACACACCTGGGATATGGGCCTATAAATCTCAAACTAGGTGTTTTTAATTCAAGGAATCAGTTATTTAGAATAATAACACATTTAGGCTGTTACCAGGGAAATTAAATCAGTATCAACAAAATTAATCTTTGCAATGCAGAGGAAACGCAGAAGCTTCATCTGAAGTGGCATAGATGTATTACACACTGACATGAATGCATTTAGCCTGCAGTTACAAATGCAGAAATAATGTTTTGATAAATAAGACATAAAATGTGACCCTGAACCACAAAACCATAAGGGTCCATTTTCCTAAATTGCGATTTATACATCATCTGAAAGCTGAATAAATAATATTTCCATTGATGTATGGTTTGTTATGATCGGACAATATTTGATAATCTGGAATCTGAGGAGCAAACAATCCAAATATTGAGAAAATCTCCTTTAAAGTTGTTCAAATTAAGCTCTTAGTTTTGATATATTTACAGTAGGAAATTTACAAAATATATTAATGGAACATGATCTTTACTTAATATGCTAATGATTTTTGGCATAAAAGAAAAATGTATAATTTTGACCCATACAATGTATTGTTGGCTATTGCTACAAATATACTCCAGCGACTTAAGACTGGTTTTGTGCTCCAGGCCAGGGTCACATATGTTAAATAGTCATTTGAAATAAATAAATCAAAAGATACTTTAAATGTTAAATTAGAACCACCAGTAGGTGTCAGCAAGTCACTCATAAGAGAGTCATTGCGATTGAACAGAATCATTTAAACGGTTAATTCAAGGAATGAAACACGTCATTGCTCAGAGTCAGAGACGCAAAACTGTGTATGGTGGCTGTGTATGGAATTATTTTTGTTGTCGAAATAGAGCAAAAACAGGCAATGTGGTGTCTAAAACGCAAGTCTCTTAATTAACTTCTTGTTTTTTGAACTGTTGTAAAAAGCAAAACTACAGGCCTATGTAATCATGGTGATTTTTTTTGAGAAAAACGGCATTCTTCATGTGATGTTGACTTAGGCTATGTTCACACTTGGCGTCTTTTTTGACTAGAAAAAGTTGACAAGAGCGCTTTTTTAATGAAAAACAAAGCTGGCCGCGTCTGTTACAAATAGCAGCCGAGAACGGCTTTTGTTGCCATAGCAACAGCTGCAACAGAAGCCTAGCGCTGTGTGCTGCAGAAATGTCAAGAAAGAGTAAAAAGTTGGCTCTTGCGTTGGCTTTTGAAGTTAACGGGAAAGAAAAGGTCGATTCACAACGACGTATCATATATCATACAGCTCCTTGTGCTCCGAAACTAGTACGATCAGTCTATCTACCTGCACCTTCTCCATTTTTTTTCTTGTTGTTATGGAAACGACAGATCTCGCTACTCGCTTGTCATTGGTCAGCTGTCAAAAAGGCGCTTGACGTGGGGCATTTTTTTCAGAAAAGTTAAACTTTTTTCAACTCGAAAAAACGCTCAGAGCTACAGAAAAAGACGCCGGCGGTGCGTTTAAAAAGCGCTCAGGACTTTTTTGAAAACACTCCATAGGATTGTAATGTAAAACAGATGCCGGCAGCTTCAAAAAAAGACACCAAGTGTGAACACCGCCTTACTATATTAAATTATATACATTTTCTGCTTCTATATCTTCAACTTTGTGATCATTCTAAACGCATTTTAACACTGAATCACGCAGTGAAAGAAAGCAGTCCAGATGCACGCGGATTAGTCTAATCTAACGTTACTAGATTTCACGGCACACTGTTTAGAGTGTTTTGTTTGGTTTTTGGCAAAATACTGATAATGTCAAATCGCACATCGTTAAAACAACAATTACTATATTATCTCAGATGATATTGCACACCCTGCACCACTGTCTTTTTGGCTCATTTGTGCAAAACCTTTTGCTAAACCGTCAAAGCTTCATTTTAACCACCAATGCAACGATGCAAGTATTTACCTTACGTTACCTCTAACTTAACTTACATGCTTGCGAAGGGTGATGTCGATATATTTATAAGCTGCTAGTTCGGTCTCCCGAGGCAAACACAGCTTACACTGCATAATAGAGCATGAATATATGGCCAGGGGTTCACTTCATTTCCTTCGAGTTCAACTTCAGCAGAGTACGACGGGGTCTGGTCTTCAGCTGGGTCTGCATCATTAACGCCTGTCTTGTCCGTCTGCATCTTTCTTGTGATTTTAGCGCCAGTTTCTTCTTCTGCCCATTATTTGCTGCAGTTGTTTCCACGGAGCGATTTTTTTTTACTCAGTAACAAATGTGTTTTAAAATGTAGCGGAGTACAATACTTCACACAAAATATACTTAAGTAAAAGTAAAATTACAGATTAAAAAAATTACTTAAAAAAGTACAAGTACACAAAAAAGCTACTCAATTACAGTAACGCGAGTAAATGTAATTCGTTACTTTCCACCTCTGGTGCACGCATACATTAGCCTGCGTGGTGATTAATGAAGCGGGTTAATCAGTGCACGCACACATTTAGAGCGTGTTCTTTCACTGCATGGTTCAGTCGATTAAAATGCATTAAGAATGATCGCAAAATTCAAGATATGGGGGCAGAAAATGTATATATTTACGTTTCATATGATTAAAATCACTTCAAAAATAAGCATGATTACAAATGTGATATTGATTTTATACAACAGTTCAATAAACAATAAGTTAATATTAAGATACTTATGTTTTAGACACCATATTGCCTGTTTTTGCTGCATTTCGCCAACAAAAAAATAATTCCAAACAGCTACAGCGATGTGTTGAGTCTCTGATTCGTTCATGAATGAATCAATGAACCGTTTAAATGATTCGGTTCAGCCGCAATGACTCACTTGTTAACCGTGACATGCTGCCACCTGCTGGCGATTTAATTTCACATTTAAAGTCTATTTCCATTTTTCAAATAATTTTAAATATCAGTATTCAATGTTTTATGTTTAAAATGTCAAAAAAGTATGCATTTGTAACTGGTTAAAGCACCCCATGTCCCTCTGAGCTGCATTAAACAGTGTGAATACATCTAAACACTTTCAGATGCAACTTCTGCAGAGATTCATTTTGATGATACTGGTTTCATTTGTTTGGGAGCAGCCTAAATGTGTATCATCTTAATTGACTGGTTAAATGTAACAATTTGACTCAAAAGATGTACACTTTTAGAAACAAAATGGCTTTATTAAAAGGTAAAAATAAAATGTACACTTAAATGAAAAGATTTATTAATCACTGATGTGAACTGAGCACACAGAATATCATAAACTGCAGCTGTGGACGGTAGTCAGATATCAGCACAATAACACACTCGGCAAAATATTGTCTAATTATCGTTATCGAAAAAATCCAAAAAAAATATCGAGATATTTTTTTTCAATATCGCACACCCCTAGTGTGTGTGTGTGTGTGTGCGCATGCGTGTGGAAGTGTGCGTGTGTGTGCGTGAGTGTGTGTGTGTGTGTGTGTGTGAGAGAGTGTGCGGGTGAGTGTGTGTGTGCGTGTGTGTGAGAATGTGCGGGTGTGAGTGTGTGCGTGTGTGTGTGTGTGTGAGAGAGTGTGCGGGTGTGTGTGTGAGTGTGTGCGCGTGTGTGTGAGAGAGTGTGCAGGTGTGAGTGTGTGTGCGTGTGTGTGTGTGTGTGTGTGCGTGTGTGTGTGAGTGTGCGTGTGTGTGTGTGAGAGTGTGCAGGTGTGTGTGTGAGTGTGTGTGTGTGTGTGTGAGTGTGTGCGTGTGTGTGTGTGTGTGTGTGTGAGTGTGCAGGTGTGAGTGTGTGTGAGTGTGCATGTGTGTGAGTGTGAGTGTGCGTGTGTGTGATCTCCAGGCTCCTCTGCGCTCCACTCTGAATGAGTTCAGACGGCACAATGGCGCTGGATTCTTGTGTCCACTGGAGTGGAGAGCATCGAATGCATGACATGTTGCTTTAGAGAATTAGCATATAAATGAGCTCAGTGCTTATCAAGTCTATTTATGAGCCCAACTGCACTGAGAGTTGATCCTGTTCCTCTCCAGCATTATTACATCTGTGAGGGACGTTGCACATCTCACACAGAACTCCAACATTTACTTTCATAGCAGACACTTTCTTACAGAAAGGTCCCTATAAGTGTCACCAAGACAAGTATCTGAGAATACAAGAAAACAACACACACTGTAAAACCGTATAAGTCAGGAATACTCAAAATATTTGAGTAAACAAACTCATATTTTAGAGTTAATAGAGCTTAACGTTTATATGACAAGTGAGCGGGGCTAAGAGCAATGTGAGCCAAGCCTCATTTGCATGATCCCACCCCACTCATCACAATGATAATTATATACAACTTGCTTCCATAAACAACGCATTCATTCAGATCTTCACAGTTAAAACAGCACACTGGCATATGCTATTGTAGTTATCTAAGACTATAGTATATATAGTCTTGAAGTTTTGCTGTCCATCCTCGCCATCTACTCTTCACCACAACGGTAACACTACAAAATATACAGAAATCCTAACACAACAACATTTAAGTACTAACTTATGCCTCTCTATGTTAATCCTGTGCAAAAACTCACAAAATAACACTTAATTCCTTGTTTAATGCAAAGCATGCTGGGAACTAGAAACGCAATCATGTTAAGTTCACATTACTACAACGACTTTGAGTTTACAGAACTTATTTCAATTAAGTCCAATGAACGTTCATTATTATTTGAGTGAAATTAGCATTTTTGAGGGTTTGTAGTTGTACAATTTGTGGTCTAATAATCAAACTCTAATGTACATGATGAGAAACAGTGATTAATTGGTAGGTATTATTACTATAATGAGCACTTATGACTCAATCAAACAGTAAAATCGTATCTTCTGGTTTAAGAGCTCTGATCACAGATGGTTACAAGACAGATACAAACATCGTGTATCTCGTCATCTCTGATGATCTGTGATCTCGTAACGCTCTCTGCTCCAGACTGATGAACAACACAAACTATCCCCGCTCATCACCATGTTTAGCATTA